>JBBPBX010026997.1:0-23947 GCA_038048925.1 Garcialebias charrua
CCAGTCTCAGAAACAGCCAGAGTTTCAGACAGAACCACTGTCCCCAGTGAAATTACTTTTGTGGATACAGGCACCAGTACAAAAAGAACAACTGTAGAAGAGTTAACAACAACAACATTAGTAACAGCAACAACACCACATGTCACCCTGTCTGGTTTATTGAGCACAAGCTCTACAACAGCCTCTCTTGTTCCAGCCTCACCTTCTAGAGAGATAGTTATTGGATCTTTGTCAACAGCAGCTTTTGCAAAGACTACAAAATCTTCAACACCTGTTGTACCTTCTACCGTCAGTAAAATAGCTGAGACAACACAACTTGGTACCTCAGAAAAGAGTTTACAAACCATACATACTGACCAGACAACTTCTACTGTTTCTGTGTTACCCACAACTCATGTTACACCTAGAACAACTTCATCATTTGTCTTAACCACATCTACTGAAACAGAACAACAAACATCTACAAAGAAAGTGACTGTATCTGAATCACCACCATCCAGAATCCCCATTGTTTCTACAGCAACGGACACCACAGTTTCTACTGTGTCTACATCAACACCTTTCACTGATAGGACCTCCTGGTCTGTTGTTGTCCCAGTAACCGGGATAACCACCATTAGCAAAGCAACTTCAAGTCCACTTGTAGTCCCAGAAACATCCACCATGTCCTCAGATCTTCTATTCTCCACAAAACCTTTTACAGAAACCACTGCTGTACCACCATCACCAACAACACAGAGTTCCACTCATCCTGTCTTCACTGAGCAAACCTCTGAGGCCCAGTATCCTTCCTACTGGAAGACCTCCCCAATCTACCAACCTACAGTAGAGACATTACCAGAGATCATCCATGTGTTCACGTCCACAAAAGCTACTGATGTTCCTCATGTTCCAGCAACATCCAAACCATCTTTTACCTCTTCAACATCACCTGCTGTAGCAACCACCACCACTAAGACAACAATGCAGGAAATTTCAATCCCAGAACGTGTAATCATCACCACAACCAAAGAACTGGTTACACCTCCACATCCACCTGTGCCTGCATCTTCTGAAACTTCCCTCGCAACAGCCCATACAGGAGCTACACCCTCTGTTGCTACCACCACTATTAAACCTGTTGTCATTCAGCCAATTACAGAAACGAAACAACCATTGACGGACAGAGTGCAGGTGTCAACCAAACTTACTACCATGTCATCTCCCTCCTTGCCCCTGGTGCACACAACAACTTCTGGGGCAGCTCCAAATGCGACTACAGTTTTGGACAAACTCATAACACGGCTGGTGACATCAGGACTTACATCCACAACAACATATACTACCACTGTACAGACAACCACCTTTCGGACAACACCCAGATTTCTGGTAACAACAAAGGTTACTCCCAGAGCCACTTTAACGATAAGGCCGGTTACTGCTAGGGTGACCATGGCAACAAGACCCTCAGCTGTAACCACCAGATCAACCACTCTTGGGTCTCCAATGGTTGCTTCATTCACCACATCAACAGTAATGTCTTCTACCATTACATCAACAAACACAACCAAACATGTTCACACATCTACAGCGAGTCCTCGTCTGACCACCTCAACATCCCAAGCCCTGGATCCTACAATGACAACAACCCAATCATCTCCAGTTGTCCCCACCAGAGAGTCAACTACACCTGAGAGGACATTATCAACCAAAGAGGCTGATGTCCGACCATCCACATCCCAACTACCTGATAGAGCTGTCTCCACCCATGAGCCTAGTATTCCAGGTTTATGGGTAGAAATGACTTCTCCACCATCTGCCACCATGGGTCAGTTGATTCACACAAGCCCTGGTGAAACGATGTCTTCAGCTTCAACTTCTGCTCATACACCGTGGGAAACAACGAGCCGCTCAACAGCGCAATCACCATCGTTGACGGAAACACCTATGAGGATTTGCACAGTAAGTTCACTATTACAGCTTCCTTCAGAAACACATAAAACAGAATTTAACTAAGATGAATCACTCTAAATCAAGTCAAAAACACATCAAGATTTCAGCATTAAGCGGTACCTTAAACAAACAAGGAACACACTTTGATCACTAAATATATGTGTTGAAATCAGCAATTCAACTCTCAAAGGTACCATTGCAGCTGTTTTCTGATTGTATAGAGGATAAATACCCACAGAGTAATTATTTTAAGAATATTACAGCAGGTCAGAATCAGTATAATGTATCTTTATTGACATTGCCATTGCACCAGGGCACAATACAACATGATTGAATTACGCACATTCGTCTGAGATGGGCCGAGTGCACGAAGCCGCAGCCATACGGCGCCGCCACAATCTTAGATATGAAAAAAGGGGTAGATAACATGAGGATAAGTTGTGGTATTACAAAAAAGATCTTTCACATCTTGTTTGTATACACATCACATCTGCACTATATGAGAAATCAAAAAACTCTACCAGAAAGCATATTTAAGACAAGTCACATATGCATTTTGAGGTCGAGGCAGTGAGATTCTGTCCATGAGCCATTTTTCAGATAGCAGCAGTTCTGTGATGTTACCAGCCAGCATCTCCGATAGCGCTCACAGAAAGTTCTCCGGGGAGGGGGTGGGTAGCAGGTAGCAGCTGTAACTAATTAGTTGGATTAAAACTTTCATTTTTGATGAGTTCAAGATTACTTTGTCATACTTAATAATAATAATAATAATAATAATAATTAATTCAATTTATACCGCACTTTTCATTAATACAAATCTCAAAGTGCAACAAAGCAAAAATCAAATAAAACAAGTGATAAAATCAAGTAAAATCAATAATAAAATCAACTAAGATTAAAGACAGAATCATGTGGAGGCAGAATAGGCCTGCTTAAAAAATAAATAAATAAATAAAATAAAACAAGTGATAAAATCAAGTAAAATCAATAATAATATCAACCAAGATCAAAGATAAAATCATGTGGAGGCAGAATAGGCCTGCTTAAAAAAAATAAATAAATAAATAAATAAATAAAACAAGTGATAAAATCAAGTAAAATCAATAATAATATCAACCAAGATCAAAGATAAAATCATGTGGAGGCAGAATAGGCTTGCTTAAAAAGAAAAGTCTTTAAGCCGTTTTTGAAGTCAACCAGTGACTGTGGAGCTCTCAGGTAGTCAGGGAGGGAGTTCCATAGGCGGGGGGCAGCCACACAGAATGCCCGGTCTCCCATGGTCCTTAACTTTTCATTCATTCAACCTTTATTTATACAGGCTAGCCTCGTTGAGGTTGGTTCTCGGAATGTGAAGTACTGTTCTGTGATCGTAGAGACCGGGTGGATGAGTATGGTGCAAGAATGTCCTTTAGATAGTCAGGTGAAGTTCTATGTAAGCATTGGTGTGTAATGAGAGCAGTTTTGTACTGAATTTTTTCATTCAACCTTTATTTATACAGGCTAGCCTCGTTGAGCCATGGGGACTCATTTACAAGAGGGACCTGTCTCACTCACACCTAGGGTCAATTTAGAGATACCAATCAGCCTAACATGCATGTTTTTGGACTGTGGGAGGAAACCGGAGCACCCGGAGAAAACCCATGTATGCACAGAGAGAACATTCAAACTCCACCCAGAAAGGCCCCCGGACAGGGATTCTGTAGGTGACAGGAAGCCAAAGGAGGTTATGGAGAATGCGTGTAATATGTTCAAATTTACGAGCTCTCAATAAAATCCTTGCTGCACTGTTTTGAATATATTGAAGCTTCTGAAGGTTTTACCAGGGATTCCAATAAACAGGGAGTTGCAGTAGTCGAGCCTGGAGGAGACAAAAGCATGGACGAGCTTCTCAGCATCGGAAAAAGTTAGGGATGGGCGAAGTCTGGAGATGTTTCGAAGATGGAAGAAACAGGTTTTAAACAGAAGCTTAATGTGATTTTCAAATGTAAGATGAGAGTCCATTTTTATTCCAAGATTTGTAACAGAGGTGGAGAGGGGGATGTCTTGTCCAGAAAAGGAGATTGTTGTTATAGTTGATGTTTGTACCTGGTGAGGGGTGCCAATCAGTATGGCCTCAGTCTTTGAGCAGTTTAATTGAAGAAAGTTCTGATTCATCCATGCCATTATTTCCTCCAGGCTTAGTGAAAATAAGAGTAGCACATAATTCATATATGGAATATTTACTATATGATCGATACTGCTGTTGTCATTGATATTGAATGATATCGGTGTAATAGTATCAATACCTTAGTTTGAGCTTTTCAGTGTGGTTTGCTGTGGTTTTGCTGGCTGTCCATGGCTGTCTGAGTCTGTCCCTCTGCTTCCAAGTGCTGCTCTTGTCAATGCGTGCGGCGAAGCAGTCACGCTCTGTTCTTCTTCCCTCTGTTATGATTTGATGATGTACCGCCATGTGACTCAGGGTCTGGTTTGTTTGGGCCCAGCTGCAACATGGACTGGCAATAATAAGGAGTGCCATGTTATTACATTTTCAACCCCAAAATGATACAACAGCAAATTATGATGTATTGTCTATTCACTCATAAACTTTGTCCAGAGTCTGTGCTCAATTTAATTTTATTAATAGGCTAATGGAAAATAACTTAAGGTTGTATATTTTCATTCAGATTTAGCAATAAGATGCATCCGCTTTAATCATTAAAAAGTATCAGAATCACCATCAGGATTGATAATGATATCAGCGATGTTGGCCCTAAGTTACTTGGTCAATATTAAATTATACAGTGTCTCACGCCACTCAAAAATATAGCCAAAATTTCAAAACACAGGTGAGAGTGCAGAGAAACAGACAGAGCATTGCTGGTAATCATTGCTTTCATCTACATTTTCACACTTACTACAAGAAGAAACAGTAGAGAAAGAGACTACTGTAATTAATTACTCCTAAAAGTAAAACATGAATGTCTACTTCATATAAGGCAAGCCAAGGTCATAAATTCTATTTTGTATATAAACCCAAAAGGGACAATCATTTTCAACACATGGCTGCTATGAGACCCTGTATGCTCCATGTAAAAATTAGTTTGGCAATAATGGGTTTTTAATGTTTAGCAGTACTTAAAAACTGAGCTGTGCTGAGATGTTAGGGGGCACACTGTAAATATTTGAGATCAACACTGATAATAGTGGCATGTTTTTTAAGTGTGTCATACACCCCCATGTGTTTTGACCTTTAAAGGTTCCCCAACTGTCCATTTCTGGTCCAGTTTGTGTTTTGTGAGTCCTGTGTTTTCAGCGTCTTGTCTTCTCGTTTGTTCAGCCTCCATACGCTGAAATTATTGATGAATGCACAAAGTACATCTGCGTCAACAACCAGCTAGTTCTGTTCAACAAATCCCAGAGTTGCCCCTTCACATCTGGACCTCCCAACTGTGGCCTGCTTGGATTCGCGGTTCTGGTCAATGGAGACAAGTGCTGCCCGAAGTGGGACTGTCCATGTAAGAAAATACAGAAACATGATTTTTTTTTGTCTTAATTTTTTGTCTTAAACATCTACCTCAGACATCTACAAGCAGCAGATTTTATTTTAGCCATACTTACTGTGTGTCTTGCAGGTCGATGCTCCATGTTTCCTGATCTGAATGTGATCACGTTTGATGGGAACAGCTTTGCCATCTTCAAGGCTGCTTCATATATCGTGACCCAGATGTCCAATGAGACTCTCAGCGTTCTGGTTCAGGAATGTCCGGCTGACTCAGAGTCTCCGGTGAGAGACACCAGCTCACTTATTCAGTTTTCTAGGCACATTTAAATCTGAAAACTGGGTTTACTTGATTTAATTTTCCTTTCCAAAGCTCAAGTGGAATTTCACCCACCTGTGTCTGGTCTCACTCAACATCACACATAAATCCAATCATGTTGTCATCAACAGGCTGCAGAGAAGAGTAAGAGCCACACTAATCTTACTGTTTGTTTTAACTACAATTTGTCAAGCTAATTAACTCTGTTTCAACATGCATTCTGTATTTCTATCAGCTCTATGTCAACTCTCGGTACGCCAAGCCCCGTTTTAAAAAACACGGCTTTGAGATCTACGACACGGGCAACATGTACCTGATCCGCAGCCCAAGTGGTCTCAAGGTGCAGTGGTACCACAGCACCGGCATGATGGTGATTGACACTGACAGTTTGAGCAAGAAGCTTCCCACCATGGGTCTTTGCGGTAAGAGCGAAACCAAACCATTTTGTCCCACATCATGAAGTAAAGAGGGGGAATTAGAAATACCCTCCGACTGACTATCTGTTCGTTGATGCACGTTTTGTGCTGGATAATTTGAAAAATAATTGAGGCACCAACCTCCATTTTGGTGTGTAGATACATCTAAGTTTAAGAAGGTCACAATTTAAAAAATTGGGTTGCCATGTTACAATCCAAGATGCCCACCACCATATATGTATAGATGTAAATAGACCACTCCCGTCATTTGAGAAAACTATATTTTCTAGTTTTTATATTGTTTGAAAGTGTATCAGTTCATCCATCCATTATCTTCCGTTTGTTACAAAGTCAGGTCACGGGAGCAGCAGCTTGAGCAAGGAGGCCCAGACATTTCTCTCTACAGCCACCTCTTCCAGCACTTCTGGGAGGATTCCAAGGTGTTCCCAGGCCAAATGAGAGACATAGTATCTCTAGCATATCCTGGGTAGAGCTGTCATCGGGCCGGAAATCCACGGCCCTACCCTACCCGAGCCCTAAGTTTAATTACCCAAGCCCGAGGGAGCCCGCTGATTTCCTAGAAATCACCGCCCGACCCGACCCTACCCGATTAAAAAAAAAAACAACAACAACAAAAAAAAAAAACACTACGTTTATTTATTAAGCTTTTACTGCGTTCTCCCACTCAGCAAAAGAACTTGATGTTGTTCTTCTTTGTTTTGATGGAGGAGGAGGAGGTGTGAGCGCGCTGCTCGCAGACAGTTTGCTGTGGAAGCTTCAGGAATGTCAGGAATGCGGCAACTTGTTCCGCCGCAGAGAGCAGTGTGCGCGGACGTGAGCGTGCACCTGACGCACGTCAGCTGGTGACATAATTTTGAGCTCGTTAAAGTTAGGCCACAGAAATAATGCAACTCTCTGCAAGTCGTGGATAATAATTTTGCGCTCCAGCACTTCTGCATGACATGTCGCGCAGAAACACCTGCTGCGGAGAGTCTGTGTGAGGCTGAGGACTGGCAGTGTTGCTTCAGTTTCTCATTCCAGAGACAAACCAGGTTGGTGGGATATTTGTCACCCTCCAGTTCTCTCTGTGCACGGTAAAATGGTTCGAGAAATGTCACTAAAAAGTCCAGCATGTCGGGGGAGACGCTGTCAGGCGCGCGCCGCGCGCCTGCTCTCTGGCTGAGTTGCCAATTTAGTGGCTGCGCGCTGCGGTTTTCACCATCTAAATTCACTCTATTAATTATTTCCTCATCAATAAACTTACTGCCTTATATTCTTTACAAGCAGATTAAAACAATTTTATATTGTGTGCATTTTTATTTAGTTTTGTTTGTGCTGTATGATTAAAAAAACCACATCAAAGCCCGAGCCCGACCCGCGGCCCGCCAATCAAACCAAAAATATGGCCCGAGCCCGACCCGAAGTCGGGTCGGGCTCGGGTAGGGTCGGGCTCGGGCAAAGAAACGACACCTCTAATCCTGGGTCTTCTCTGGGCTCTCCTCCCAGTTGGACACGCCTGAAGCGCCTCCCTAGAGAAGCGCCCAGGGTGCATTCTTACCAGATGCCCAAACCACCTCAAATGGCTCCTCTCGATATGGAGGAGCAGTGGTTCCACTCCGAGTCTCTCCAGATAACTGAACTTCTCACCTTATCTCTAAGGGAGAGTCCAGCTACCCTGTGGGGGAAACTCATTTCAACCAACTGTATCCGTGATCTCAGTCTTTCTGTCACTACCCAGAGCTCGTGACGATAGGAACATAGACGATCAATAAACAGAGAGCTTTGCCTTACAGTTCAGTTTGTGCTTCACCACAACGTACAGGTACATAGTCTACAATACTGAAGATACTGCATCAATCCATCTACCAATCTCACACTCCATTCTTCCCTCACTCATGAACAAAACCCTGAGATACTTGAACTCCTCCACTTGAAGCAGAACCTCACCCTCAACCTGAAGAGAGCAGTCCACCATTTTCCGGTTGAGGACCATGGCCTCAGATTTGGAGGTGCTGATTCTAATCCCTTCTGCTTCACACTCTGCTGCGAACCTCTCCAGTGAGAGCTGAAGATCCCGGCAGAATTGTGCCAACAGGGTCACATCATCTGCAAAGAGTAGAGATGGAATCCTGAGGCCACCGAACTGGAATCCCTCCACCCACTTAGCTACACCGAGAAATTCTGTCCATAAAAGTAATGAACAGAATCTGTGACAATGGACAGTCCTGGCGGAGTCCACCTCTCACCCTGAAGGGGTCCGACTTACTGCCGGCAATGCAAACCAAACTTTTGCACTGCTTGTATAGGGACCGAACAGCCCATAACAACAGGCCCCTAATCCCATACTCACGGAGCACCCCCACAGTGGAGAAACATGGTTGAATGCCTTTTCCAAGTCCACAAAACACATGTAGACTGGATGGGCAAACTCCCATGACCCCTCGAGGACCCCTAGTGAGGGTAAAGAGCTGGTCCAGTGTTCCACGTCCAGGACGGAACCCACATTGTTCTTCCTGGATCTGAGGTTCGACCAACGATCGGACTCACTTCTCCAGTACCCCTGAATGGACCTTACCAGGGAGGCTTGAAAGTGTAGTTTCCTGAAATAATTATGGTGGCCCAAGATTAATCTATGTTGTTAACCTTAATTAACCTTGAACCTTGATTCAAGGATACTGTACAGTATAAGGTTCTTTATTGTCATTCACATCACATGTGGTATATGAGGTGGAACAAAATTGTGTACAGGGTCCCAGTTATCCAACAATAGAAAAAAATATAAAGTTTTCAAAGAAAGAGTAAATAAGGATCTAAGACATCAACTAATACATACGTTTACCAAAGGCCCATCGGTATGCTAAAAAATCTAAGATATATGCCAGTCACGAATAGTGCAAAACAATACACTGGACAACAGCAGCATCATGATTCTCATAGGTTCGGTTCAGCTACAATTTACATGCTAATGCGAGCACAAACATAAACTAAACAAACATAAACTGGGATTTTTTTTCAAAGTATGTAACAAATACAGAAACAAGATGCAAAAAGTGAACACAAAATAAATCTACAGCAGCATGGTCCTATTGGCAGAGTGGTTCTGATGACAGTGAGGTTATATTTTTTATATTTTTTTCATTTTGTGATGTAGTTTGTGTATTACAGTTAGTAAAATTAAGTAGAATTATTCATTTTGTGATGTAGTTTGAAGGTTAACATTGGTTGAACAAACTGTGAAATAAGGGGCAGATATAATAAGATTTCATCTTCTTTCTGCTCCTTTCATTTTATCCTACTTGTATTCTTGTATCTGATGAAACTGTCTTGTATTGTTCTTTTAAAATGAATGAATAAACATCAAATCAAATAAAAAAATCTTAGCAACATGGTCCATTTAGCAGCATGGTACTATTAGCAGTGAGGTTCGGTTAGCAGGGGGTTTCTCTTTGCAACATGGTCCCATTGGCACCATGGTACTGTTAGCGGTGTGGTTCGGTTAACGATGTGGTCTTGTTGGCAACGTTAGCAGGTCTTGTTAGCAGGTTCCATCAGCAGCATGATGATAATAAGGACTGCAGCAGCTGCCCTCCCAGACTGCCCTCCAGAACCGGGTCCGGCAGATGGAGAACATCCTGTCATGATCTGCGCCTGTCATGTTTTTTCTGTTTTTGCTCACTCCTCAGTTCATGCCTCATCGCTAATCATTTTCACCTGTTGGCCATAGCTAATCACTTTCACCTGCCGCCTGCCAAGGTGCTCTGCGTTTTACTCACTATCCCTCAGTGTATAAAAGCCCTCTCATTTCATCTGTTCCTCGCCGGGTCATAAATCATTACCAAATCCATATCCCTGATGTCTGGTGGAGCCACTACTCGTTTTTCCTCGTTTTGTAAGTGACTGCACCGTTCAGTCTTTTTGTTTTGTTTATTAAAGTGATTATTTATTTTTACAATCCGTGTCTCTGAGTCCTGTTCGCCTGCATTCTGGGTCTGCGTCCTCCACCGGAACCGTATCGTGACAGTATGACCCGGCCATCACGTAATCGCAGGACCCGCAGGCGAAACAGCAAACCGGCTCAGCGTCTGACGGACGCGGCCCCAGGACTGGACGGGCTGACCGTGATCCACATGTACGGGGTTTGTGCGGAGAACGGCTGGGGGAACCACAGCTCGGAGACGGAGGTTCTCTCATCCCCGCTTCTGGTCGAGGAGGAAGAGCGGTGGAAGCACGGAGGCGGCCGCGCAGCTTTTTGGCTGTCTCCCCCCTCCGTTCCAACACTCGGGTCGATGTGGTCCGACTCGGACGAGTCGGACGAGGAGGAGGACGAGGACCCAAATGGGTTTTGGATGGACCCGGTATCGGCTCACAGTCCACGTCACCGCTGGACAGAACGTGCGGACATTTCCGGGTTCCAGCCCCGCCCACCGTCAAACTCTCCACGCCGGCTGTCAGAAAAGCCGGGGAAATTTTCTTGGGGGGGGGCATGTGTCAGCCCATGCACTGACAGCGGTTCTGACAGGACTGAGGCGAGACTGGGGCAGAAGGAGGAGGTTGCTCGCCCATACGCTCCTGTTGCTGGGAGCCTGGAAGTCTGCAGCTCCAGTGTTTTGTGGGAGAGATTAATCGCCGCCGAAGGAATCATTTCCTCATATACTGGAGCTGATAACAAAGACGACTCGCTGGGGGCGTGGCAACTGTTCGAGCAGGCTTGGGAGGAGAGCTGTGTGTTACGCTCACTGCTCGCTCGCGTTCAGCCTGGTCCACCTCCTAACTCACCTCCTGCTGATCACAACTCGTCTTCATCAAGTCCTCTTCTGAGCCGTCCCACAGCAGCTGAACGTCCCACAGCTGCTGAACGTCAGAACTCACAGACAGCTGCAGCTCCCACCCATCCACCCACAGCTGAATACCTGAGCCCAGTAGCAGCTTATCAACCTGATGCACCTCCCAGCTTAGGTCCAGCAGCACCTCCTGGACTGGTTTCCATGCCTGCACCACCTAGACTGGTCCCAGCACCCAGACTGGTTCCGGTCCCAGCACCCAGACTGGTTCCGGTCCCAGCACCCAGACTGGTTCCGGTCCCAGCACCCAGACTGGTCCCGGTCCCAGCACCCAGACTGGTTCCGGTCCCAGCACCCAGACTGGTTCTGGTCCCAGCACCCAGACTGGTTCCTGCATCGAGACTGGCTCCTGCACCAAGGCTGGGTCTTGCACCCGGTCCATCGGATGCAGTGTTTCTCTTTGTCTCCACAGATACTGGTCGAGAGGTGGTCCTGGGTCCTGAGGTCCTCACTCATCCATCTGGAGGCCTCACTTCACCGGGGGTCTTCGTCTCAGCAGAGGGTCCTCACGACGTCTCAGAGGGTCCCCACGACGAGGTCCCCCACGACGTCTCAGAGGGTCCCCAAGACGAGGTCCCCCACGACGTCTCTGAGGGTCCCCACGACGAGGGTCTCGAGGATCCTGACGACGAGGGTCCTGAAGACGTCTCGCCGCTCGACGAGGGTCCTCACAAAGACGAGGGTCTCGAGGATCCTGACGACGAGAGTCCTGAAGACGTCTCGCCGCTCGACGAGGGTCCTCACAAAGACGGGGGTCTCGAGGATCCTGACGACGAGGGTCCTGAAGACGTCTCGCCGCTCGACGAGGGTCCTCACAAGGACGAGGGTCTCGAGGATCCTGACGACGAGGGTCCTAAAGACGTCTCGCCGTTCGACAAGGGTTCTCACAAAGACGGGGGTCCTGACGACGGGGGTCCTGGTGATGAGGGTCTCAACGAAGCGGACGTCTCGTCGTTCGACGTCCACGAGGGTCCCCACGACGAGGATCTCGATGACGGGGGTCCCGACAACGCAGACGACGACTCGGGACCGGCCGACCAAGTCCCTACTGTCGGGGTCTTGTTTCCGACCGATGTCGGTGTTCCGGCCGACGAAGGTGTTCCGGCCGACGAAGGTGTTCCGGCCGACGAAGGTGTTCCGGCCGACGAAGGTGTTCCGGCCGACGAAGGTGTTCCGGCCGACGAAGGTGTTCCGGCCGACGAAGGTGTTCCGGCCGTTGCTGGGCGTTACTCCGGTCACCCGCCTAACGCATCGCCGCTCGATGGACGACCTCCTGAACCAGCTGATGGCGATGGGCGGCCTCCAGGTCAACCCCCGGATCTGGCTGATGGTGATGGGCGTCCTCCTGGGCGTCCCCCGGATCTGGCTGGTGGTGATGGGCGTCCTCCTGGGCGTCCCCCGGATCTGGCTGGTGGTGATGGGCGTCCTCCTGGGCGTCCCCCGGATCTGGCTGGTGGTGATGGGCGTCCTCCTGGGCGTCCCCCGGATCTGGCTGGTGGTGATGGGCGTCCTCCTGGGCGTCCCCCGGATCTGGCTGGTGGTGATGGGCGTCCTCCTGGGCGTCCCCCGGATCTGGCTGGTGTTGGCCCGCCGTCCTGCCGGTTGCCTCCCTCCGCCCGCCCTTGTTCTTTTGGGGGGTCCTTCTTGGGGGTGTCGGGTGCCACCCTTGAGGGGGGGGTTCTGTCATGATCTGCGCCTGTCAGGCTCTGCGCCTGTCATGTTTTTTCTGTTTTTGCTCACTCCTCAGTTCATGCCTCATCGCTAATCATTTTCACCTGTTGTCCATAGCTAATCACTTTCACCTGCCGCCTGCCAAGGTGCTCTGCGTTTTACTCACTATCCCTCAGTGTATAAAAGCCCTCTCATTTCATCTGTTCCTCGCCGGGTCATAAATCATTACCAAATCCATATCCCTGATGTCTGGTGGAGCCACTACTCGTTTTTCCTCGTTTTGTAAGTGACTGCACCGTTCAGTCTTTTTGTTTTGTTTATTAAAGTGATTATTTATTTTTACACTCCGTGTCTCTGAGTCCTGTTCGCCTGCATTCTGGGTCTGCGTCCTCCACCGGAACCGTATCGTGACACATCCAGGTTCCCCCCGCGGAAACAAGTGGGTCCGCAGAGTTCGCTCTGTGCAGGCAGACGGAGGATCTTGTCCCTTCAGTAGCATGATGATAATAAGTAGGGATGGGGCCGATCCGATCAAGTATCGGTATCATATCCGATACCAGCATAATTTAAGTATCGGATATCGGATCCAACCTGCCAATATTTCCGATCCAGCTTCAAAGAGCACTTGTGTTCCATCACATTCTGTGACTGCCATCTTAACATTGTGGTAGTTAAACCCAATGAAGACACTTTGGGCCTCACAACATGAAACACCCAAACTTTAACAGAACACAAGAGGCAGGTCTATACCACACACATGTCCTTCTCACTCATGGTGCAGCTGGAAAAACGAAAAAAAAAACTGCTAAGCATGATGGGAAAGACAACACAGTCTACTCTCCTTAACCACTAAGGGAATGGATTTTGTTGTCTTTCCCATAATGCTTAGCAGTATTTTAGTTTTCCAGCTGCACCTAAAGCTGGAAAACTAAAAAAACGCTAAGCATGATGGGAAAGACAACACAGTCTACTCCCCTTAACCACTAAGGGAGTGGATTTTGTTGTCTTTCCCATAATGCTTAGCGGTATTTTAGTTTTCCAGCTGCACCTAAAGCTGGAAAACTAAAAAACCGCTAAGCATGATGGGAAAGACAACACAGTCTACTCCCATTAACCACTAAGGGAGTGGATTTTGTTGTCTATCCCATAATGCTTAGCGGTATTTTAGTTTTCCAGCTGCACCCAAAGCTGGTAAACTAACCCAGGTTTCCCCACGTAACCAAACGGATCCATAGAGTTCAGTCCATGCAGGCAGATGAAGGATCATGGAGACAGCCGCCATGACAGGCCTGAGCCCGAGGCTGGAAGGACTGAACCATGATGACAGGATGGCATGATGGCAAGGCAGCGACCCTGAAAACTCCACAAGGGTGTTGCAGTCATACCCGTACTATGAATGTACATTGTAGGTGCAAAAAGAGATGAAAACAAAAACAACATCCATCCATTATCTTTCACCTGCTTCTTCCACTTTGGGTCATGGGGGTTGCCGGTGCCTATGTCCAGCAATCATTGTGCGAGGGGTGGGTACACCCTGGACAAGTCGCAAGTCCATCACAGGGCCACATAGAGACAAACGAGAAACAATAATTCACTCTCACCTTGGGACAATTTAGAGTTACCAGTCAAGTCTAGCATGCATGTTTTTGGTCTGTGGGAAGAAACTGGAAATACCCGGAGAAAACCCACGCATGCACGGAGAGAACATGCAAACTCCACCCAGAAAGGCCCTCGGACCGGGATTTGAACCGGGGACCTGCTCGCTGAGAGGCAGCAGCTCTACCAGCTGTGCTACCGTGCTGCCCAACAAAAACAACAGGAACAGAAAAAGATCAAGTTCACCGGGAGCCTGTAAAGCTGCAGTTCGGCTGAGCGTGGCCATCTTGGCTTTGAACATCTTTAACCAAAAATATTAAGGTTTACTTGCTTTTCCTGTTCAATTCTAGTCCAGAAAAACACTCATCTCAAAAACTATGAACATTTACTCTTTAAAGGTGCAGTCTGCAATTTCTGTAGAATGCAGCACTTAGAAAAAATTTCAACAGGGAAAGCATTCTGATCCCTCCCCCTCAGAGCCATATATGGCTCTGCTCCCCCTTGCTCTCGCTGAAATTCAGCTCAGCCTCCTTAGCTCCGCCTCCACTGCATGTCCTGTCTCAACCGCTGCGATCTTCTGTGTTTATATGTTAATAAAACGTTCTAAAAAATAAAATAAAAACATGGAGCGCTGGTCCAGCACACCAGAACACCAGTAAATCTGCAGAGCCTCGCGCAGCCACGTTGAACCCGAGTTTAATTCGCTCGTGACAAATTCATTCATTTTCAGTCACAGAGTCAGCGGAGGAGGAAGCGATCACTTGACTTTTGGCAAAAAAAACAAAAGAAAAGTCCAGATCAGGGATGAAGAAGGGGAATTTAATACATTTGTGTCACATACAAAACAGTTTTGCATCGCTTTGCAATCCTTTGAACGAGAACGTGCGCGGCCGCTGGGGCTGGGACAGGCGGGGGCGTGGGTTAGGAGCGTGAGAAGTGAGAAGCTCTGTTTTTATTGGCTGGTTAACGGCGGGTCACTGTGGCTTTTTAGAAATGCTTTTAGTAACACCTGGAGAAGCAAGGGGACTATAGTTTTTTTCAGAGATTACTTTGTCTAACATCAGTCTGTCAGGAGATAGTGACAGAGTGAAGAAATATGTTAAAAATATATTTTTAGAAAACTTACAGACTGCACTACAGAAACTGCAGACTGCAGCTTTAACTCTCCCAGCAACAATTTTGCTAAATGTTTTGGCGGCATGAAGCTAGTTAGCCTGTCAAAAAAAAAAGTAAAATAAAATCTATAAATTAGCCGCAGCATTGTATAAGCCACGGGGTTCTGAGCATGTGAAAAGAGCAGAGGCTTATAGCCCAGAAATTACGGTACATGCAATTGTACAGTAATTGTTTCAAACTGCAGCTGATGTTCAGTGTAATGTTTTTATTTTTATTTTGTAGTTTGCAATGAGAACCTTAACCTCTCCTTTACTCAAACTCCTCAGGCTTCTGTGATGGAGACCCAACCAACGATCTGACCCTGCCCAACGGCACCACGCTGGGCGTAAGCGAGGCTCTGTTCACTGATAGCTGGCAGGTTGCTAACACAACTGGCTACGTCAGCTACAGCCGTCTTCGTGATCACAACTGCTCCACCAGTGACTGCTCCCACTGCCTGGCAATGCTGGAGAACCCCTCCTTCACTCCCTGCCATGTCTTTGTGTGTAATGCCGACTTTAAACTGGTTTTAATTGTCATGATTTGCACGATTTAATAATTCTAATTCAGCAAACAGGTCTGTCTGAGACCCAGAAAGGATCAGAGACCTTAAATACTGTACAGATGCTGGATCATAACATTTGGTGTGCTAGTAATTTAGAAATTATTGTTTCTGTGTTTTCAGGTGCCCCCCATGACGTTTTGTGAAGTTTGGGTGCGAGACTCTGAATATGTCAGTAACCAGTGTGTAGCTCTGGCTGCTTATGCGGCGTCATGCCATAAGTTTGATATCTGCATCGAGTGGAGGAGTCCAGATTACTGTCGTAAGATTTCTGTTGCAAAAAAACCCTAAGATTTACAGCAAATTCTGTGAAATTGACTATCTTGAATTCAAGCTGGTTCATCGTGTTGCTAAATTTAGACGTTATTCATTTGAATGTTTTCCTTTTAACTGGAGATATTTGAGTTTGTATGTTTTTGTTTCCCTGCAGCTTTTGTGTGTCCTGACACGCTGCAATATCAGGCCTGTCTTCCGGCGTGCACGTCCCAGTCCTGTCCAAACCACGACTTCGACTCTGATCCGGACCACTGTTCAGGTCTGACCGAGGGCTGCGTGTGCCCACAGGGAACGCTGCTCCACCGGCCGTACTCCGCACTCTGCATCCCCCACGAGAAATGTGGTAAGACTGGGTCACGTCAGTCTAAGAGCAAAAAAATCATATGCTAAAAAAAAAAAAAAAGATCTGTCAGAAAGTGCAGTTAAACTATTTCAAAAAGCTAAACTGAGCCCAACATTTTTTATATTGAGTGAGCTACAGTTATGACTCACAGAGGTTTTATAAATACTTTTCCAAGTAGTGTGAACATTTTTTTAGAACTTTCTGGTATTTGTTGTCAATTAAGATGGAGCTTTAGGTCCACACTAAGAAAAACACACATTACGAACGAGAATAAAGTCGTACGACAGTAAAGTCATAATATTATGAGAATAAATTCATAGTATTATGAGAATAAAGTAGAAACAATATGAGAAAAATGTCATAATGTTATGAGAACAAAGTCATAAAATACCAGAATAAAGTCGTAATATTATGATAATAAATTCATAGTATTACGAGAATAAAGTAGAAACAATATGAGAATAAAGTCATAATGTTATGAGAAAAAAGTTGTAATATTACCAGAATAAAGTCGTAATATTATCGGAACTCTGACACAATAAGCGTAAAATGATGAATGAATGTGCTGCTGCTGTTTGGCAAATTGTTTTTGCACTACTAGTGCTTAGCGTATTTTTAGTTTAACATTTATCTTAGTTCATATCTTAGATCTTAATCAATTTATTGTTCAGTAAGTACAAAAACAATTACAAAGCATATTTTAAAATTAAATACATAAAGTGTGGACTGTGGAATAAAAAGACATTTTGGAACCTCAACTGAGTTTTTTTCTTTTTTTTTGCACCAAGAACCAAAAAGGTCCAAAGTTCTTCTAAAGACAACCAGTTCAGTTCCAATAGATTCCAGTTCATTACAATCAGATTCAGAATATTCCAATATACAAATGGGTAAAATGTAGTCTAATCTTCTTGAAACACATTTTAACTCTTTGACTTGTAACTCAGCCTGATGCGATGACTTTTACTGTTTTATTGTCAGTTTTTTATTTACCGTTCATTATTTTTTTACTGTTTTGTTTTATTTTTTTCTGTGCTTGCTTTTATGCGTTTAAAAAAATCAGTGTACAGCACTTAGGCCAACAGTGTTGTTTTAAAGTGCTTTATAAATAACGTTTCTGTAAGGGTGGCTCCCTCTGTCTCAGTCTGATTGGTTTTACATGTTGTCCCTCAGGTCTGCCTGTTGTTCTCCTTCCCTCTGTTGGTCTTGTCTTCATGTTTATACTTGTTTAGTCTTCATGTTTATTTTAGGTCCCTGTCTAGTACAGTCTGCATATTTCCTTTAGGTCCCCGTTTATCTTAGGTCCCCGTCTAGTACAGTCTGCATATTTCCTTTAGGTCCCCGTCTAGTTTAGTCTTCATGTTTATTCTCGTTTAGTCTTCATGTTTATTTTTAGGTCCCCTTCTGGTGCAGTCTACATGTTTTTAGGTCCCCTTCTAATCTAGTCCACATGTTTGTTTTATTATTAGTTCAACCTAGAGTACTGTCACCTTGGTTTACCTCCCACGTTTCAGAGTCAGCCTTGTTCTGTTAATTGTTCCCAGGTGTGTGTCGTTACTCCCTGTCTTGTCTGTGTGTATATATACTCTGTCTGCAGTCTGTTTGTTGTCGGGTCATTCGTCCATTTCCCCTGGTGTGTCGTGAATCTGCTTCGCTTCAGCTCCTTGGTCTGTGAGTACGTCTCTATAGTTTTGAGTTCTAGTAATCCGGCCACAGTTTGAGCTTTAAAACCACAGTTCTAGTTTAGTCTTAGAGTTCATGTTTCATGTTTACTGCCACGTCAGTATTTTGATTTGTCTCATTAAAGTTTATTTTGATTCTTACTCGTGCCTCTGAGAGTTTGCTGTCTGCACCATTGGACTAATTTCCTCACACACCCCGCCGATCGTGACAGAATATGACCCGACCATTCCTGAGTCCAGCAGACAGATACCGTATTTTCCGGTGTATAGGTCGCACCTTTTTATGGTTTTTTCAAGGCCTGCGACCTATACACCAGTGCGACCTATATATGGCTTGTTATCACTTTCGGCGAAACAAATTTTTAAATCCAGCTCATTTCACAATTACGTTCATTTATTAAGGAAAAGTTCAGCTCAGACATATATTTGCTATAATTTTTATCAAACAAATAATTGTTTTTAAGTGTTAATCTTCTTAAAAGCCTTGCTGTGCGCTCCTGTGGCAGACATTTGCAGCAGAGCTAAACGTAGGTGCGACCTATACACCGGTGCGACCTATCTAGGGATTTTTCCAATCTATTGGTGATAATTGGACAATGCGACCTATACACAGGTGCGACCTATACACCAGAAAATACTGTAATTCAGATTCACATCAGAGGCAGAAGATGACGGCAGGAGCAGCCGTCATACACGTGAGCAGCTTCCTGACGGACGCCGCTCGGAGCTTTCACATACCTGCGCATGAAGAGCTTCCGTCTCCGCTCTTGGTCGAGGAACGAGCAAGAGGAAGACGCGGAATTGGCCACTCCACACAGTTTTCCTCCTTCCCTCCTGTGCGAGCCATTTCCTTGTGGGAAGCGTCCGAAGACGAATCGGACCCAGAGTCCGGTTCCGATCCAGTTCCTGAAACACGGCGTCGCCGAAGGAGGCGGCGACCGGCAAAGACAAACGTTTCCGGGTTTCTGTCCGGTTCCCCCTCTGTTTCTCCCACGCTGTCTGAAAAGCCTGGGGGGATTTTGCTGGGGGAGGGGTACCCTCGCTCTGTGACGTCTCGGGAGAGGCGTGCTTTGAGGGGGGGTATCCCCACCACGCGTCTGCAGGGGACACGGAGTCTCCTGCACGACGCACAACCGAGAGGAAGCCTCCTCACATAACTCTTTCGCTGAAGGAGTGTATGAGCACCAGCTCTGATGAGGAGCTGCCTAATCACTCATCGACCACAGGGGTCGCTGTGATAGAGAGATCGGAGGAGGCCACACACATTCTACAGCAGATAGAAAGACTGTTTTACGCTGCTGTCAATAACCTGGACCCACATTATAAATATAAGACTTATTCCATTATTGAACACATAATCAATAAAAGTACTTGTTTAATATCCAACCCAGGCCTCACTCAGATGTTGACATTGGTTAAAGGCTCTGAAAGATGAAGCATTTGTTTTAAAGTGTGCTTTCACTCCAGCCTCCACAGAGGGCGCTGACGTTACGTGCTTTGCAGCAACAGAGGGCACTGCTCCCAGGACTCCTGTTGAAGGTGCTGACGTCCCTGCACCAACAGAGGGTGCTGAGGTCTCGGTACTGATGGAGGATGCTGAGGTTCCAGCACTGACAGAGGATGCTGCACCACTGGCATCTGTGGAGGATGCAGATGTCTCTCCAGTATCCTCAGAGGGCGCTGTAGCCATATCTCCAGAGGGCGTTGCCATTGTGAACACTACAGCCAACTCCTCTACACCATCAGGCGGTGCTGTCCTGCCTGTGGCACCAGAGAGTGCTATCCTACTTGTGGTACCAGTGAGTGCTGTCCAGCCTATGGCACCAGAGGGTGCTGTCCTGCCGATGGCACCAGGGAGTGCTGCACCTACAGGTCCTGCTTCTGCATCGCCTACAGAGGGCGTTGCATCCACATCATCTACAGAGGGTCCTGCCTCCGCATCGTCCACAGAGGGCGCTACGTCAGGTCCTGCTTCTGCATCGCCTACAGAGGGCGTTGCATCCACATCATCCACAGAGGGTCCTGCCTCCGCATCGTCCACAGAGGGCGATGCGTCGGGTCCTGCTTTTGCATCGTCTATAGAGAGCGCTACATCTACAGCATCGCTTACAGAGGGTGTTGCATCCACAACATCTACAGAGGGCCCTGTCTCCGCATCATCCACAGAGGGCGCTACGTCAGGTCCTGCTCCTACATCGCCTACAGAGGGCGTTACATCGCCAACAGAGGGCGTTGCATCCACATCATCCACAGAGGATCCTACCTCCGCACCGTCCACAGAGGACGCTGCGTCACCAGCATCGCCTATGGAGGGTCCACTCACCGTTGACGCCTCCACGTCGATGGAGGGTCCACTCGTCGCTGACGCCTCTACGTCAATGGAGGATCCATTCACCATTGACGTCTCTACATCGATGGAGGGTCCTCGCACTGCTGTCGCCTCCACGTCGATGGAGGGTCTGCTCACAACGATTGAGGTCTACACGACTCACGTTACCTGTCCAGAGGGGTCTCAAGAGAGATCCCTTCACATTACCTGTCCAGAGGGGTCTCAGGAGAGAGCCCCTCACGTTACCTGTCCAGAGGGGTCTTAGGAGAGAGCCCTTCACGTTACCTGTCTAGAGGGGTCTCAGGGGAGAGCTTCTCACGTATCCTGTCTCGAGGGGTCCCTGGAGGGAGCCCCTCACGTTTCCTGCTCCGGGAGGGTCCTGGAGGACTCCTCCCAAGAGGTCTTGCAACCAGAGGTCTCGTAGCCAGAGGTCTCGCAGCCAGAGGTCTCGCAGCCAGAGGTCTCACAGCCAGAGGTCTCGCAGCCAGATGTCTCGTAGCCAGAGGTCTCGCAGCCAGACGTCTCGCAGCCAGACGTCTCGCAGCCAGACGTCTCGCAGCCAGAGGTCTCTCAGCCAGACGTCTCGCAGCCAGACGTCTCGTCGCTTAGCGCCGCTGCGCCACATGATGGGGCTCCTGTTCTAGGTGGGCCCTGGAGGGTCCCACCCTTGTCTTCGACTGTCCTGAGGCCTCGTCTCCTACGGAAGCTCCTGCTCGATGGACGGCCCCCGGGTCACCCGCCTGATGTGTCTCTGCTGGATGGACGGTCTCCCGGTCGTCCACCGGACGGGGTCCTACGCGGTGGACGGTCTCCCGGTCGGCCACCTGAGGGGTCCTTGCCCGAGGTCGACGTCCTGGCTTCAATGTTTGTGCGCTTGTTGGTTTTCTAGGTTTAGCCTTTTGTGTTTAGCATTTTGTCCCAGGTCCTGTTCCTGTCGGTTTTTGGTTTGTTGTCCTTGTGTTTTGTCCCCTGTCCTTGTGTTTTCTTGTACCCGCCATCCCTGCGGTTCCTCCCTCCGCTCGTCCTGTTTTTTGGGGGGTGTTCTTTGGGGACGCCAGGGGGCGTCTTTGAGGAGGGGGGGTACTGTAAGGGTGGCTCCCTCTGTCTCAGTCTGATTGGTTTTACATGTTGTCCCTCAGGTCTGCCTGTTGTTCTCCTTCCCTCTGTTGGTCTTGTCTTCATGTTTATACTTGTTTAGTCTTCATGTTTATTTTAGGTCCCCGTCTAGTACAGTCTGCATATTTCCTTTAGGTCCCCGTTTATCTTAGGTCCCCGTCTAGTACAGTCTGCATATTTCCTTTAGGTCCCCGTCTAGTTTAGTCTTCATGTTTATTCTCGTTTAGTCTTCATGTTTATTTTTAGGTCCCCTTCTGGTGCAGTCTACATGTTTTTAGGTCCCCTTCTAATCTAGTCCACATGTTTGTTTTATTATTAGTTCAACCTAGAGTACTGTCACCTTGGTTTACCTCCCACGTTTCAGAGTCAGCCTTGTTCTGTTAATTGTTCCCAGGTGTGTGTCGTTACTCCCCATCTTGTCTGTGTGTATATATACTCTGTCTGCAGTCTGTTTGTTGTCGGGTCATTCGTCCATTTCCCCTGGTGTGTCGTGTATCTGCTTCGCTTCAGCTCCTTGGTCTGTGAGTACGTCTCTATAGTTTTGAGTTCTAGTAATCCAGCCACAGTTTGAGCTTTAAAGCCACAGTTCTAGTTTAGTCCTAGAGTTCATGTTTCATGTTTACTGCCACATCAGTATTTTGATTTGTCTCATGAAAGTTTATTTTGATTCTTACTCGTGCCTCTGAGAGTCTGCTGTCTGCACCATTGGACTCATTTCCTCACACACCCCGCCGATCGTGACAGTTTCATTGTATTGCATTGTAGATCCGGGCTTCCTAACCCTGGTCTTCAGGACTCGATGTCCTGTATGATATAGATGTTTTCCTGCTCCAACACACCTGATTCAAATGGTTCAATTAGAGATGCATCAGGCAAGCTGAATAACTGGACCCATTTTTTTTTTTTTTTCATTTTTTTAAATCATCTGCATCAGCCTGGCCAGGTGTAAGAAGTTATTTGAAATACAGTCACTGGGTTGTTCTTCACGTTGACACATACCATACCATACCATACCATTTTATTTATAAAGCACTTTAAACAGGAACAAGTCCACACCAAAGTGCTGGACAAACAAACACGCAACAGGCAACACAGACAATGAAGTACAACACGAAAAACATAAAAACATTGCAGATCATAAATCAAACGATCCAATACAAATCAGCTGGCATTGAAAGCAATGGAGTAGTAGTGAGTTTTTAACCGGGATTTGAAAACCGAGAGGGAGGGGGCCTGTTTGATGAGCAGCGGTAACTCGTTCCAGAGTCTTGGGCCTGCTACAGAGAACGCCCTGTCACCCCTGCGCTTAAGGCGAGTTTCTGGAACTATTAAGAGTACCTGATCCTCTGACCTCAAAGCACGTGGAGGGACATATGGGTGTATCAGATCCGAGAGATAGGCGGGGGCGAGACTGTTCAGCGATTTGTAGACATACATGAGAATTTTGAATTGGATTCGAAGATGAACCGGTAGCCAGTGAAGGGAGGCCAAGACTGGTGTAATGTGCTCTCTTTTGCGTGTGCTGGTTAAAAATCGGGCAGCTGCGTTCTGAACCAGTTGTAATCGTGCAATGGTGGCTTGACTGACGCCAAACAGAAGTGAATTGCAGTAATCAAGCCTAGTGTTTCCGTGAGAGTTGGACTCCGCCAAGGTTGCCCTTTGTCACCGATTCTGTTCATAACTTTTATGGACAGAATTTCTAGGCGCAGCCAAGGTGTTGAGAGGATCCGTTTTGGTGGCCTTAGAATCGCTTCTCTGTTTTTTGCAGATGATGTGGTCCTATTGGCTTCATCAGCTCGTGATCTACAGCTTTCGCTGGAGCGGTTTGCAGCTGAATGTGATGCGGCCGGGATGAGGATCAGTTCCTCCAAATCCGAGGCCATGGTCTTGAGCCGGAAAAGGGTAGCATGCCCTCTCCGGGTCGGGGAGGAGGTCCTGCCCCAAGTGGAGGAGTTTAAGTATCTCGGGATCTTGTTCACGAATGAGGGAAAACTGGAGCGTGAGATCGATAGGCGGATAGGTGCAGCGTCCGCAGTGAAGCGGGCGCTGTACCGGTCTGTCGTGGTGAAGAGAGAGCTGAGTCAAAAGGCAAAGCTCTCAATTTACCGATCGATCTACGTTCCCACCCTCATCTATGGTCATGAGCTTTGGGTTATGACCGAAAGAACAAGATCTCGGATACAAGCGGCTGAAATGAGTTTTCTCCGCAGGGTGGCTGGACTCTCCCTTAGAGA
>JBBPBX010026998.1:0-37638 GCA_038048925.1 Garcialebias charrua
ATTTAAGCTAAAGAGCCCTCAGACTAAATATGTTTAACATCCAGTATTTATGTCTGTTGTGTTGTAATTTAACTGTGCTGACGTTTTAAATTACAAGAAAGTGAAATCATGTCAATCAAGTGTAATGGTGTTAATTTAGTTGATTTATTTTAAATAAATGATAGTGTCTTTGACATATCAAACTAAGTTAACGTCTCTTGTCACTTAATGGCTTTATTTATTTATCCATCATAAAGATCACAGAAATATTGGGTAAACTGAAAAAGAAAAGAATCCGTGAAATTACTATTCAATCTGAATAAGTAAATTAATTAAGGATAAAGAGGTCAGCTTAATACTGACCCCTGCTAAAATCCTTTACATCTGGGTGACACCGTATGTGTTTAAAGACACAATCTGGTGGCTCCCTCGTGTTCCCTTCACAAGTATACTTAAAGTACACTAATTTTAAACTAAAAAAAATAAGAGTATACTTTCAGTTTACTTTTTAGGTACTTATCAAAAGTATACTTAGCCAAGTTTATTTTACACAATACTTGACTTATACTAAAAATAAACTAAAAGTCTAAGTATACTTAATCTATACTTCTGTTTAAACTTTTGGCCAAGATATTTTACACAAAGTATTTTCACACTGGTTTATTTTTAGTACTTCTGTTTTAAACGTTTTGTCAGTTTTTTTTATATTGTTGTATATATATATATATATATATATATATATATATATATATATATATATATATATATATATATATATATAGTATATTGTTATTATTATTATTGAGCATGCATCAGGGTATTATTATTATCATCATTATTATTATCATTATTCAATTTTATTCTGCGTTACTCCAGGCGTACGTGAAACGTGAAGTACTGCTTCTGCCATTTTTCTGTTTGTGGTCTTCATGCGTTATGATTGGATGGGGGTAGAACGTGATCATATACGTCCCAACCAATCAACGCCACTCTTGCTTGTCAGGTTGCATGTGAACTTTGTCCTAACCAATCAACGCCACTCTTGTTTATCGTGGGAAGTAGCATGTGATCATATTCAACCAATCAACGCCTCTTGCTTCGCACGCTTCGTTCAAATGTAGCCATTTCCTTTTCAACTGTTGGACAAGAAGCTGTTGTTGTCTCGGACTCAGCGCTCGTAAAACTTGCTTTTTATTAGACGTCGACTGGTCTGACTCTGGACGACGACTGGACATTCAGTTGGAAGTTGAAGGTAATCGGTTCTGTTTTGTTTATTTGCTAGCTGTTAGCTCTGTTCACTTGAATGAACAAAACCTGCCGTTGCTAAAAGCTACGGATGCTAAAACGCTTAGCTAAAACGGGTGTGTGTGCTGCTGAGGCAGATAATTTGAGGCAAGTAAAACACTGCAGGTTAGGTTATTCTAGCGTTTAAATAAGCCATATATGCTACGAGTTTTTTTTTTTTTTTTGGCTTAGTTCCTGGATGGTTTTTCAAAGAGACAAGGCCCCGCATCCTCACGCTGTTTGTGTCGCATGTCTGTTAACACACATGCGCTCACTAGCCAGCAGAACAATAACCGCAGCCAGGCTGAAATACTAATTTACTTTAAATACGTATTTCGGCAACATTACTGTTTTTGTAGCTGCTTAAACAAGAGGCTGAGGAGGAACCAAACAGTTCCTGAGCTCCACTTATGTCAGCATTTAACAAGTAAAGAAAATACAACTTTATAACTTGATGTTGATTTATTTTCTCACACTTCACCTGCTTCTCTTTACTGCTGCCAGAAAGGAGAATGATGAAGTGATGTTGTTTAGAAGAAAATGTCTCGCTCACTTGTCTTCATGTTACTGCCACAAGTGCAGCTGTCTGCATGTGCTGCATCACTTGATTGATGTGACAGGAGGAAAGGAGAGGTGTTTGTGAACTCTTCAGTGAGCTCTCGTCCATCTTCTCTTCTCCTGTTGGAAGCTGCAGACTACAGTACAGTATTAACTTCAGCTCACTCACATGTTCTCTTTGATTCAGACTCTGCAGGTTGTCAGAGATCAGCTGTGCCTCTCTGCTCTCAGCTCTTCAATCCAACCCCTCCCATCTGACACAACTGGATCGGACTCAGAACCTAGCCTTGAGAGGTAATTTCTAAGTAGTTTGAGTAAAGCAATTAAGACACTGATTTTTAAAACCAGATGTGGAAATGGAGAATGCCTTGTCTCCTACTTCCTGTTCCTCCTTTATATCTCAGCTCTTCATTGCACAAATGACTAATGTAAATTTTGAATGGTCTCACAACATCCTGTACTGTATAGTGACACACAATTTTTGTTCATTTGCCCCTTGTTTTTTCTTTTTCTTTTACAGAGCTTCCAGCAGTTGTGAAAAAGTCTAAAGATGTGGCGATCGGATCTCAGCGTTGCTTCCATCCACTCAACACCAGCTGTACACTTGTTGCTCCACCCATCTCTGTTCAAGTGTTGTCTGACCCTGATGACATGGTAATTAACTGAATGCATGGATACTATATGTTATTGATCCATTTGGGAATCATTACAATACAATTTATTTCTACATCTTTTGATTGCACACATAAATGATAGATAAGTGATATGATACCCCTTGATGGTATGCAATAAAGCTATAGAAAATAGGCTTAGACATATTCATTGCAAAGATGAATATATACTATAGATTTCCAAATACTGTACTGTAAATGAATGTTTAATCATTATTTGGTTAACAAGATCCATGTGTTTTGCAGGTGCCTGTTGTGCCGGATGTAGAAGTCCAAGGCGAAAGGTGAAGTCTCTATGGACCAGCTCAGCCTTGCTGGTTGGAGATCTTGCAGTGCTCGTCTACGGGAGAGAGTTATTGGCCAATTGAAGTTTGACTGGGAGGCAATCGGGGGCTCATAAAGATGTGGAGTCAAAGCCTTTGGACAACACAAAGCTTGATACTTGGTGAGTGTATATAATTTAGGACAAAACTCATTCTAAAATACATTCCTAATGTTTTTTCTCGTTTTATGAACAAATTACTGGAATGTTCCATGCTCCTCACGGTTTATGATGCAGATTCTGATACAATCACCTAAAAATGCCATTCACTGATACCATATGGATTAGATTGGATTTGGTTATGTGCTCTATAATAAAAAAAAAGTTTACAATCAAAGTTAAATGCAGGTTACGGGTATTATTTGTAGTTGTTAAATCAAAAATATCTTTTTTTAAAGGTAACCACAATTACTTTTAACATTAGACTTTAATTAGTCATTGTTTTAACTGTAAAACAATGACTATAAAAAATACTGTAGGGTGTTTAGTTTTGTAAATTTTTAAAGTATATTTTAACATGTGTATATTTTAACACATTAAAATATATTTTAAAAATGTACAAAACTAAACCACCCTACAGTATTTTTACAGTTAAAATAAAAGTTTATCAAATAAAGTCAAATGTTTAAAAGTAATTGTGGTTCCCTTTAATAATAAGTTATTGTTTATCACTCGTGAAACCTAGAGACATATTTTAAGGATATATTTGATGTGAGAGTAATTACACTGATGATAGAAAAACATAACATTGGAGTAATTTCTGTTTTTTTGTTGTTTTTTCAGTCTACACCAAGCCAAAGTTCCCTGACACCACCATGCAAGATGTGCGAAGAGTCATAAGAAGAAGAAAAAAAGCAACATAAACGACTACCGGTGAAGTTTTTTTTTTCTTATCCCCCCCAAAGATGTGAAGATGCCTTCTGAAAAGGAAAGACTTCAGTTTCCAGTTGGAGACACTATTTTTGCTTTGTTTAAGCAAATGCACACATTTTTACATTGTGTTCTGGACTTTATGTTTACACCTTGAAATGCAAATGTGCACCTTTTCCTTTTCAATTTTTAAACTTGGAAGGGATTCATTTTAAATGCTGCTGTTTTGTAAACTGTTTTTGAGCTGCACCTTAATTTTATATAAAAATATTGAAGTTCTCAAGACCTTGTTTTATGACTTTGTAAACACATCTTTCAGAATACTTTAAAAAATAATTTTTAGCATATAAATAGTATTGTGCAAGTATTGTTAAGCAAACTTACAAGTGTAACATAACAATTACAATGACAACATGGTATTAGTTTTAGAAATTCAAAAATTTAACTTAAATGATAAAATAAACTGTAAACTAGAAGTAAATAACAAGTGCATTGGAAGTATATGAAAAAGTGTACTAGTGGTATACTTTAAGTATACTGTAATAAACTAAAGTATGAACTAGAAGTATATAACAAGTGCATTTGGAGTATAAAGAAAAGTATACTAGTGTTATACTTTAAGTATACTTCAATAAACTAAAATATGAACTTGAAGTACACTATAAGTACACTGGAAGTCTAATTAAAAGTGTACTACTAGTATACTTTAAGTATACTTCAATAAACTAAAATATGAACTTGAAGTACACTATAAGTACATTGGAAGTCTAATTAAAAGTGTACTACTAGTATACTTTAAGTATACTAAAATGGGCCAATTTAGTCCCAAAAAAGTATATTGTAAGTAAACTGCGAGTATACTTAAAAGTACACTTGGAGACATATACTTTATATACTTAAGTATACTTAACAACATATACTTAAAGTACCGTATACTTCTTTTTGGTAAGGGGCCATTAGGATCAACATCCTTCCCAGTCCGAGTGTTGGTTTTCCCCTCCCCCACTTCAACCCGGTGGTCAGAAATCTTGGAGTGCAGCTTGACTCCAACTTAAAGCTTGATAAACAGATCAGTTCTGTTGTCAAGACCAGCTTTTTCCAGCTCCGTCTGCTCTCCAAAGTCAAGTCATTTCTCAGCCGTGGTGATCTGGAGAAGGCCATCCATGCCTTTGTGACCTCCAGACTTGATTATTGTAATGCTTTGTATGTTGGTATTAATCAATCCTCCATCTCCCGTTTACAGCTTGTACAGAACTCTGCCGCGCGCTTTTTGACCAACACACGAAAATATGAACACATCACTCCTGTCCTGTCCTCTCTACACTGGCTCCCGGTTCAGTTCAGGATACAGTTCAAGCTGCTCCTGTTTGTTTTCAAAGCTCTGAATGGACTTGCACCTCTGTACATCTCAGAACTTTTGAAAGTCCATCAGCCCGGCAGAGCTTTACGATCTGCCAGTCAACACCTGCTGGAGGTGCCTCGCTCAAGGTACAAACAATGGGGAGACCGGTCCTTTTCTGTTGCCGGCCCAAAAGCCTGGAACAGCCTCCCCCTTGAGCTGCGTGCCACCTCTGATCTGACTCTGTTCAAAACCAGACTGAAGACCCACTTGTTCAAAAAAGCTTTCAATGTGTAACTTTTATTACTTTTGGTATTTTAGTATGTAGCATTTCTTTTATTTCCATTGCCTTCTTTTATTACTGTTGTTTTTTATTCTATTTTCACTGATTTATTGTTCCAGTTTATTCATCTTTTTATCCTGTTAAGCACCTTGGTCAATGCAAGGCATTGTAGGAAGGTGCTATACAAATAAAGTTTATTATTATTATTATTATTATTAATTTGATTGGCTGTGATGCTCTGGGGGATAAAAAAGCGTTGTTGGAGGTGTGAAGGGGTTGGTGAGCAGCGGTTGATGAACAATTTGAATCAATACCACTGGGACTTTTTTGTTTTAGCTAACATTGAAGCTACAAAACTTTTCCCTGGACGTTTTTGTCTGTTTTCTGGAGCCACTGAACTGGACCACGCTCAGCGTATTGCTTGGATGTGAGCTGCGGACCCAAACCACGCTCGTGAACAGGAAAGTTCTGTTGGACTGAAGTTGAAGCCGTTTCATTGCCGTTCGTTCCAAACTGGTAATCCGATGGTGGAGTGAATAACCCATTCCTCGCTGTTGTTCTGGGAGCCGCTATCTCTGGAACTGCTATTCTGAGGACGATATCTCACTGAGTCCCTTCAGGCCTGCAACGTACAGCTAACAGACTGCTTTGCTAATTCAAGAGACTGAAAAGTGTGGTTAATTCATTCAGTCTTGTTTGCTGATTTTTTGTTGTTGTATGTATTCTGTTTAAAGGGTTGTTTTTTTACAGTTCTGAGACAGTTGGGTTTCACTAACTGTACTAAATGTTCAACTGTGCTCTGTTAATGTGCATTTCCCTGGGAGTATTTGATGGGCAAATACTTTAGGTTTTAAAGGCTTAACAACGTTAAATTAGGACGTTTTAACAGTAGGCCTGGCGCCCACACCAGCGGTCCGATTTAATAAAATTTTAGCGTGAAAGACTCCAAATTGTTTCGCTGAACCAAGCGGACAGATCCGTTTTTATCATGAAAATCTAACGGCGAAAGATCCGATTTTAACTCATCCAGAAATTACGTTTTTTTATCGGAAATGAAAAGCTCAGCTAATGCTAACAGAGAGACAGCCGAAGCTTCGCTCGTCCGTCTGAATCCATAAATAGATAGTTGTACTGTGAAACCGAACGTGTCTAAATTGTGTTTTCTCTGCAAAAAGAAACTGAGAATTCGCTTACCAATTTTTATCGAAATAGTTCTGTCGAGAAAGCTGAATGATGGCGAGGCAAGAATTCAGGAGGCCTTGTTGTCATGAGAACTTTGATACAGTGTTGCCAGATCTCGCGACAGAAGCAAGCGACCAGCCCAAAACAAGCCCAAAACGAGCCCAACTGGCAACCCACCCCATTGTGTAAAACTAGGACCGTTTTTAACCAGTATAAACATACATTTGTTATGGCGTTGCATACAAACGGAAGAAAAAATTATGCTAAACACTTTGAAAAACGTAGCCACTCTAAAACATAAAGATACATTTTGCATATTTATACAGATTAACCCCATTAAACCTCTGGGACTCATTTGAGATCTGAATTTTAAATGAAGAGTGATGACAACAATTGACAATAACAACAATAGACATTCATGAAAGCTGCGTACAACTTAGTAAAAATAAACTAAAAAATTGAACAGCTAACCATGCTAAGTATGCGCCCTTTTCTCCCATTTTTTAATTATATTATTTCCCCATATTTCCCCACTTATTGGAGCTAATTTTAGCGTGGTCTTGTCACTAGACGAAGAATAGAGTGAAATGAATAACAAGCCCAAATAAGCGACTTTACGTTCAAAGTAAGCCCAGGTAACCGCAATAAGCGACTACAGAAAACAAAGAGCCCAGAGTAGCTTATGATGAGCGGTCTTGGCAACTATGCTCAGTCACCTGTGATTATCTGAGGGGAACAGACAAGTAACATTCATGAAACAAAAACAGTTTTATCTTGGTCATCCAGAGAGGTTCAGTTCATGTTTTCAGATTCTGAGTAGGGTCTGTTACTGCGAGGTGAAGTGAAGTTGAGAGGAACTGGATGTTTTTATAGCAGTCGCATAGGATGTTGATAAAACACGGAATATATTTGGATTTAATGCAAAATAAATGGGAAGTAGAGAAAGTATTACAGGTATACTGCATTGAATTGCAATCATTGACTATTTAAACTTTTATAATAAGCTTGTTAATTTTAATTAACAACCATAATCAGATCAAAATTAAGTTTAGGCATTTTAGGATAACAAGTCTTAGAAAAATTTAGCAGAAATTTATTTTTAGACTTGCCAGTAAATTCTGTCTTTTAAAGGTTTAACTAAATTGATAAAACTTTGACACTTATAAAGGATAAAAAAGTATTCTTGTCAAATAGAAACTTGACTAGATTGTAAGTTGAAACGCTCAAATTCATCATTTTAAAACGATTTTTGCATACATTAAAAATGTTTTATCGATTTTAAAAAGCTATTTCACAGTTAAGTGGATTTTAAGAGCTGTTTCCTTTTAAGAGTTATATAATGTGACTGTAATGATTAATAATAAAAATGCTTTATTAGAAGTAACTTTTCAGCAAGTAGGTTTAATACGCACAAGAATCCAGCCAACTCGCCAGGAGTGAAAGACACATTTCACTGTTAAAACCTAATTTTGGTGTTGTTTTCGCATAAATTATGACCATTAGAGGCAAAAAGAGGTCTGGTATATTTGAACGGGAATTAGAATAACATATCATTTGACCATACAATGCATAATCTTTGACAGCAGTAAGAAGGGTTGTTTTTATTCGAACAGATTGGGGCTGTGTATACAGTAATAATAATATGGAAGATTAAAACAGAGCCCATGCTTTAACTTTTGATAAGTAAACCACTGACAAGTGGTAAAATTTCTAGTTTCAGGTTAAATTGACAATTTTACTCATACGTAAATTAATGATTTTAGATCTGTTATGCAGATCAGATTAAAAGGATGCCTCTGTTGAAAATTCACTTTTATGTAAATGAACATTTTAAAATTCCATTGTGCAAACCAGACTTGCAGAGGTGGCTCTATTCAAGGTAATTGCTTATAGAAATAACATGATTACTTTGAACCTGGTTTGTTAAGGATTTTTACATTTTTCTATTTTCTCATTTTTTATTTATTTTAGAAGCAGCCTCGCGATGTTTGTGGAAGCAGGAAAACGTAAGTCCTGGACCTCACGACACTTACAAAAACACATAGTTAGTAGTACATACATTAAGATAGGACCATGTCAAAAACACATGCAGCGTCTGAATTTTTGAATCACAAACTACTGTGGTTATTGATTGGATCGGATCAGATTTGATATTAAGGGCGTGTCCAGAAGCTGGCTCACTGACTTCCGAGGACACCAAGGCTGGACTCCCAGGCTGCCCTGCTCAAAATAAACATTCGAGGGGCTTAAAGAACTATGGCACTGAACGAGGGCTGTGCACTGGACTTTTCTCTGAACAAAAGACACCACAAAGACTTTCACAAAGTACTGTCAGAACACGGTCATCAAACACAAATGACCAGTATATGCGGTCCGGGTGTGATGGATCGATGATGAACAAAGATCTCGCCCAGAAACAAAGATCTCACTGGATGCTGTGACAAGAGGGAGCTGAACAGGTTCTCCAGAAAGACAAAGAGAACAGGTCTTGAAGTCAACCACGCCAACTGTCCAGCTGAAGGTCATGCCCCCCGTATAGATCTGTGAAGATCTGTCAATAATCCTGGTATCGTGTTTCAAAACTGCAGTCTGCTTAATTTTATTTAATGTAACACATTCTCATGATATGGCCTGCTAGAGCAAGGCCACAGAATTTGTAGTTTATATTGTGTGGGTCTGACGACTTATTTTTCCGCTTCCAGTAACTCCGTGATGGTACAGAGATACTGATCCCAGCTCATAACCCTGAAACAAAAGTTAATGTTTATATTTTCTTTTGCAGATTAAATTTGTGTCTCCACAAACATTCATGCAAAAGTTTTGTGGAGCTGAAGGAAGGATTGTCCTTGACGGGAATGCATTTTGGTTGGTCTGGTTTTCCACAAAGGAATTGATTAAGAGATTTTTAGAACAATTTTTATAGCTTTATGCTTTAAATCTTAGATTATTTATACCATACCACTTTATTTATAGAGCACTTAGGCTGACGCGGGCCAACCAAGGTTCTGTACGATAGAAACAAGCCAAGCAGACAGTGAAACGAGAGGAAAAACAAAACAAAAACGAAAACAAATTATATAGAAAAAGCAACAGAAACTAGCTAATATAGTGAACAGTGTATATTACAGAGAGGATCAAAACAACTCACATCATGTTAAAGTTTGGAAGAATAAAAGTGGGTTTTTAATCAAGACTTAAAGACTGAGTGAGGGAGCCTGCCTGACACTCAGTGGCGATATATAATAATGCAATAAGGGAATATTAGGAGGTGTTCCTAGAAATAACTAATAATAATAAAGAATATATCACTAATAACATTAATGAAGGCTCATAAAAGGAAACAGCTCATTCATTGATTAGATGATCAGTTATACAAAAAATAACTTTTTAGATTTTTATATTCAACAGCATAGCCATTTAAAGGATCATTTAAGAAGCACGTTGTACTGTAGGATAAATCAGATAAACCTACAAACCACATTTCTTTGGTATATGTCGTTTAATAAACAGGTATTTATTTTTAACAGATCCAAAGAGAAAAAAAGATGGGGGACGCCCTGGAGGTTTGGATCTATTCAACAGGTTGATTTGAAAGGTTAATTTTGAAATGTGGTGGTTCTATATTTTTAAAACACGACTGACCCTGACTATAGACTGGACTTATTTTGAGCACATGAACCACATGTTTTTATTGTAAATTCTATATGTATATATGTATGCATGTCTATATGTATGTCCGTCTATATGTATATATGTATGCATGTCTATATGTATGTCCGTCTATATGTATATATGTATGTGTGTCTATATGTATGTATGTCTGTCTGTACGTATATGTCTGTCTATGTCTGTATGTATGTTTAGACTTTTTCTACAGACTATGAAAAAGGTAAAGTATTTTAGGTGAGTATAAAACGTCTCCGTCTCCTGCTACTCATTTTGATGATCATGCTAATTAAGAATAACTTACTAATTAAAATAACCTCAAATCAGAGTGAGTGATTACTCATTTTCACTGAAGAATGAAATCATTTGTTGTTGTGTTGTTTTTGCCATTAAATACAAATGTTTTAGATAGTAAGAATGGAATTTTATTTTATGTTTAAAGAAACAATTATTATTATAGCCAATTACAGAATTTAGTTTAAGTTAAGTTAAGGAGTTACCCACAGTTTGACCTTCCCCAGACCACAAATGGCTCATGGGATCCGAAGGCCTTAGTTTTATTTGACAAATTGCAAGTTTTTTGGTGTCCAGTTCTCCTCTCAAAAAGACTACAGGTTTCCGGAACTCCTTCAGGGGGAGTTGCCAGTGATGCCAGTGAATCCCGCCTTGACTCGAGGTCCTGCTAGGGACGGCTGAAAACGAGGGTGGACGGGACCCCTACAGGTGGAGGAAAGGACACGTCATCTTCTCGAGAGAAAAAGCAGCAGCTGTTACATCTGAGTGACCGGTGCTCCCCTGAAGGAGAAGTTTGGAACGATCGCTGAGCCAGATTTTGAGATGGATCTGGTCAGAGCAAAGCTCCCCACTTTGTCGAGACATGTGGCTTGACTACACTATGCCACACACAATTCAGGGTTGCGACCTGCTACTGTGCCCGCAATTCATGCCTGAATAGACTAAACAACAGACAGCTGGACAAGACTGAAGCCATCAAACTGCCTGATGCCCTCCACCCACAAGGCGCACAAAAAGCTCTTCCCCAAAGAAAAGAATGAACTTTGACAGAAACCCAAGAAGAAAAAGACTTGAACAAAAAGCTCTCCCCAAAGAAAAAAATGAACTTTGACAAAAACCCAAGAAGAAAAAGACTCGCACAGAAACTCACAGAAGAAGAAGACTTGAACAAAAGCTCCCCCCAGAAGAAAAAGACTCTTCTCACCCCCCAGAATGAAATGAACTTATTCCACACACAAAGAACCCCCCCTCCCCCCAGATGACATGGATTTGTGCCCAACAATTTCTGCCACAAACAAATCCCCAAGGAACAGAAAGAACGTGTTCTGAAAACGGGGCACTCACTCCCCAGGAAAGACACTGAAATTACCCTCCCACACCAAAAACAAAAAAAAAAAAAAGGGATGGATGCTGTGAAGAAGAATGGTTGATCTATTTCATTTTTTAAGTTCAAACCGGTTGTTTTTACTTTCCTGGGCAATAGTTGATATCAAAGAAGTTTCAAACTTATTTTATTTTTGTGCCCATAAAGGGCTATTTTGTTGTGTGTTTGAGAATTATTTCCCACATCTTTGAAAGTGTATAAGTTCCATTTAATTGTTTAACACAACAAATTAGATTGGTTCTTTTCTTTTTTGGTTAAAACAAATTAGATTGGTTCTTTGGTTAAAACAAATTAGATTGGTTCTTTTTATTTTAAAACCAATTAAATAGCTTATTTCTTTTATTTGTTTAACACAAATAGATTAGTTCCTTTATATATATATATGTTTCTTCTCAAAAGTTCTATTTCTTTGGAAAAACTTAGTTTTTGTGGGTAAATAGACTAATCCCTGCTAAATATATTATTCCTTTTAAAACTTTTGACATAAGCCATAAAGTGAGACCATACTCATTGCAAAATTCTCCTCAAAATCTTTATTTCTCTCAAACATTGAAATAAGTCATGAAATATGACAATCAACAGAGTTCTCCAAAACTTTATAATCTCTCAAACCATCCTAAAAAGGTGATTCTGCATGTTCAGGGCGTTACTGTGGAGGCACGGGACGGTGGTGTGAGTTTTTGCCCCTAATTAGAAATTCGGCCTCAGGGGATGTTTTTCCATACCGCTCACATAATTGATAATGATTAGTTTATATGATAAGAGGATGGAATGATGGAGATATTCAACATTTATCATCTAAAACTAATCACTCTGAACAATAATTATAACCCAGCTCACTTATATCAAATATTCTCTGTTCCCTTTAAACACTTATATTTGATAGTACAAACATGTTGTTTGCTTTTCTCTTGATACAGAAAAGACAGTCTTCTAGCCTTGACCAAATGTTTGGATTAGATGTTCTTGTTTGATCAGAACCATGACTTGTTTGTTTTATCTGTAAGACGTCAGAGCTTGTCAAACTCCACCTGCTTCTTGTTTAAATAGCTTGTCATGTCCAGTACAATTTGGAATTGTGCAGGACAATGTATTTGAGACCAAACTAAGTTTCAAAGGACATTAAAAGCCCTTCCCCTTTGCAAAGTTGTTTGTCTGATTTAACACTGTTCTCTTGTTTACCTTTGTGTGGTTTTTATTAAGGTAACAGGGGTTTAAAATCCCCATCAGTATTACTGACAAGTACAGTTTATTAAACTTGTATGTTTTTTCAACTTTACTATTTTTCCTTCCTTATTTAGTATAATGTTAAATTTGCATGTCATTTAGATTTTAGCTGGATTTATCTAGATTTGATATTGGGCTCAGTTACACACTCTGTTTACAGCATAGGCTGTCACCAATTAACACACTTATTTCATATTGTGAAGTATTTCATAGAGTGTAGGTCAGAGAAACTGGGCGTTGTTCATAGGGTAAACGTGAACAGTGGTTACAATGAGAAAAAAACATTTGTACAGGACACATGATTGTCAACTTTAATATTACTCAGGTGCTTGGGACAGTACTGCATACACATTACAGTAAAAAGTTAACAAAATAATTAAATATTTCGGACAGGTGCCACCATTTTGTAGTATTCTCTCGATAAGCTTACTGTACAGAAGTCCCTCATGTATTGCGGGGGATCCGTACCCTGAACCTCCGCGATAAGTGAAAAACTGCCAAGTAGGAATAATAGTACATGTAGTAAGTAGTAGTTTACGTATTAAGCCGTTTTAAACCCTTCCCACACTCTTGCAATATTCTAAACAAGGTTTGTAAACTCTAAATGCTCTAAAAGAGCACAGCATGTCATGATTTCAGCTCACTGCCTCGTCTGTGCTTTGCCACCTGCAAGCACTCTTGGCTACACCCACTTCTCCTCTCTCCACAGTGAACAGATGATCAGCTGCAGCAGGAAGTTTATCCTGCACAAAGCTGCAGGAGGAGGCTTTTTCTACTGCTATGGGCTGCACAAATGTACAACAGGTGCTAAATAAAATAAAAAAAATAATATAAAAATTCCATGCTGATTGTGTGGTTTATCCATCAATCAGCCTATTGTGTGTCATGTCCAATCTTGTTTTGAAAAACCACGATAGAGCGAGTTCACAATAAACGACCTGCAAAGTAGCGAGGGACTACTGTACTGTACACTGTATTCCTGCTCATAATGACCACATTTCCCAGAAGCCAACATGGCTCCTGTAATGTCTGCGGAGACTCAATAACCACACCGTGTTAGCCTGGTTAAAACCAGACCCTTGTCCTTCACTTCGCTTTGTACTAGGGTCTGGGACTTCTCCCATAGACAACGATTTCTCCGGTAGATTTTTGACCGGACCAATCAGAGAACAGAAGGCGGAGTTTTGTTAGTTTAGCCTGGCGAGGTCCAGGCTATCAGATAAATAGCTCAGAAACCACTCGGTGGATATTTTTTCTGCTACCAGTGTGTAATTATATGGCTCTAATTTACTGACTGTTGGCCTAGATGAAACATTTGAGATAAAATTCGATTTTTTATCATTTATTTTCGTAGCGCACCCGAGGCTGTTTGGAAAATGTCAAACCGAAACTATTTAAATCCAGCAGATTTGACCATTTCGTGAATTGATTTAGGAACTGTTAAGCTCAGGAACACTTCTGATATAACGTCAGCTAAGAAATATATTTTTTCTCAGCAAAGAAATAATAGTTTTTTACCTTTTTTTCTTGAAAATTCCTTCGTGGCGGCAGCCATTTTAACTGATGACGTCAGTCGACGCCGTTCAAAACTCTGCCTTCTGTTCTCTGATTGGTCGGGTCATAAATCTACCGGAGAAATCGTTGTCTATGGGAGAAGTCCCAGACCCTAGTACGAAGCGAAGTGAAGAACAAGGGTCTGGTTTTAACCAGGCTAACACCGTGTTGCTTCGTAGCACCAAACTTTACTGAACTCAAACTCCCCCCACCCTCACATTTACCCATGCTGTAAAGCACAGCTACATCTCTTAAAGGCACAGTAACATGACACAAACAGTGCATAACATTGCAGGTCCAACGAAAACACCGAACTCTGTGGTTTCTGAACATAACAGCTCCTCCCAGAAGCCTAGTTTCCTTCTGCTGAAAAAGAAGGGAAAGTTTTGATCTGATCTGAGTGGACACATAAAAGCCGTACAGAACCTACATAACTGGACCAGAACTGGAGCTGAACCAGACCTCCAGACCCATCAGTGAATCTTGAGATCTGGTAGCCTACCGACACGGACTTCCAAACAAGGACTTGCACAGAACATCCAGTGCTCCGTCCAACGCTCCATCCAGCACTCCATCCGGCGCTCCGTCCAGTGCTTACTAGGACTTTTTTCATGTCTTTCAAACAGCCGATGAGAACCTCCAAGCGGGGACGTGCTGGTAAGAAAAACTTAGAAGCTACTGTAAATATAGGTATGTTGTTCAAATTAGTAAGTTTAAAAGTTTAGAAAATTGATTGTGGGCTTCATCGCTGTAGGGTACGTCTGCAGGAATGGAACCGAATCAGAACAGAACGAGTCGGACTTGAACCGAGAGATGGTGCTGTTCTGTAGATCTGGTAAAAACACTAAAATAAATATAAAATTGCTATTGTGCGAAATTTTACTTGCTCCCAGGGTGGAGTGGGGGTGGGGGTTTCAGAACCTAACCCCTGCAATAAATGAGACTACTGTATATATACACACAACAGGGACCTGGGAAACCTGGTGATGGAGGAGAAGGATCAGTTTCACTGAGGAGAGGAGATAGTACCATACCATACCATTTTATTTATAGAGCACTTAAAACAGCGACAAGGCCAAACAAAGTGCTGTACAAACAAACAAACAACAGTCAGCACGTAGGCAACATACAAAATAAAAGTAAAAAAAAAAAAAAACAGAATATAGACATAAAATCATCGCAGATAATAAATAAAACGACCAAACAAAGATCATCAGGTGTTGAAAGCAACAGAATAGTAATGGGTCTTTAAAAGGGATTTGAAAACCGAGAGGGAGGAGGCCTGTCTGACAAGCAGAGGTAACTCGTTCCAAAGTTTTGGGCCTGCTACAGAGAAGACCTTGTCACCTCTGTGTTTAAGACGAGTTCCTGGAACTGCGAGAAGTAACTGGTCCGCTGACCTCAGAGAATGTGGTGGGACATACGGTTGTAGCAAATCAGCGAGATAGGGGGTACTGTTCAGCGATTTGTAGACATACAGGAGAATTTTTAACTGTATTCGAAGATTAACCGGTAGCCAGTGCAGGGAGGCTAAGACTGGTGTAATGTGCTCTATTTTGCCTGTACTGGTTAAAAATTGGGCTGCTGCGTTCTGGACTAGTTGTAATCGTGCAATGGTGGTCTGACTGATACCAAACAGGAGTGAATTGCAGTAATCAAGCCTAGATGTATTACTGTCTCCAGGTTATTTTTGGACAAAATGGGCTCCAGCTTAGACAGTCGCCTCAGCTGGAAAAATCAGGATTTAACGATCATGTTTACATGACTGTTGAGTTTCATGGCAGGATCCATTATCACTCCCAGATTTGTGACTTTTTGTTTTTCTGACAGGGCTTGAGCAGAAAGGTTTATGCAGTGGTTTGTGATTGTGTCGTTAGGAGGGAACAACATGGCTTCAGACTTCTTTTCATTGAATCTTAGAAATTTAAAGCCATCCAGTCCGTGATGTCAGCCAGGCAGTCGAGCAGAGGTTGAATAGAGCATGTACCATTTTGTCTTAGGGGGAAGTAAATTTGACAGTCATCGGTATAGAAGTGAAAGGGTATGTTGTGTTTCTGGAAAATGGCAACAAGTTGCAGCAGATATAGTAAGTATGTTGATTCTTGTGAACAAGTATGTGAGCAAGTAGGGACGTTGAGAGAAGGGCAGAAGATTTCCAAAGAAGCTTGGTCCAGGCTGACGAGTGCAGAGGATGAGAGGTGTAAGCAGGTGGCAAGTGGCTGGATGGCGGAGGAGTATACCTTATGTAAGGTAGTCAACATAGGATGCACAGATAGGAACTGGCAAAGAGGACTCAGGTGGGTTGGAGTGGTCCAGGGGTGCAGACAGGAAGCAAGTTCTAAAGATCATGAGGAGAACACAAGGGTAAGTACTCTTTAGGTTATGATAACACTAGAAGGCTGAAAGCATGAATACTACAGTAGTTGGTGTGTAATGCTCCAGCAGGGAATGGAGCTCTTCTGCAGACTCAAATACCCCTGGTGCTCATTGGTGAGATGGTTTCCAGCTGTTGCTCACTGGCACCACTCTGGAACTCAGGAACCTGCAACAAGCTGAAAACCTTCACTGAGCCTTCGGGAAGACCTTGCAGACCTTTTTTTTTTTAATCACGTGAAGGTTTACATTTTTTTGCAACTTGTAAATTCAAAAATCCACACTGAAATTGTCGTTTTGCTTCAAGACAATATTAAAAATCACTGTAAGTCCTAAAGAAACAGTAAGTTCTGTGGGTTACTGTAAACATCAGTCTATATTATTGAAATTAGATGTTGGACTTGAATGCAAATGACTGAGTGAGCCAAATTGCTTGCTGGATAATCTTGGAACAGAAATGAGTGGACTTTTTTGGATTTGCTCAGATATTGTTGTTGATGTTTTTTCTGTAATGGGTTGGCTTTCCTGTTCAGGTTGTTATTAGGGACTGTAATTAACAAATAAATAAAAACCGCCATAAATTAGATATTGTACCTGATTTATAAAAAAGTGAAAGTACTTCTTGTTCACACGTCTCTAGTTTTTAAAACTGAAAGTTAAAGTGATGTATTCAGACTGAAATGTTCAATGTTCAGATTTATCAGATTGCTGCAAAAATATTTTCTAGCTGAAAAGCCCAGATCTTCTAGTCACAAATTGACACTGGTTTCCTCCAACCATTGGCCTTTAATTCAAAGTTTTGTAAAAATATGAGACACAGTCTATAATAAGAGACAGCAGTAGAATCAATACAGCAATACATCATCAGTTGTTTCCATCCATTTATTTGCTTTTACATGGGGTCGTGGACAGCTGCTGCCTATCTCTGGCAGCCGGTGCATGAGAGTGTTCAGATTTGTGCTTTTTGGTTATATTTTAATGGTTCTTTGCATTTAAAGTCAGGTTTGATTTGGCCATTATGTGGTATTTATGTTGTTCCAGTGTTTAGTTCTGTTGTTTGTGATCTGTTTTTTGTGTTTAATTCCACTACTTCTGCTTAGTTTCCCTCAAGTTTAGGGATGAACCATTTGGCACTGAGACTTCGTGTTTTGTTTATAATGTTTAAAATCTGAGATAACTTTTTAAGCTCCTCCTCTCAGTCTGCATTCCTGGGTCTTAAACCTCTGCACAGCCCTGTTAGAGAGGTGAGGTAACAGAGACCACATTACTGCAGACGCTGCACCAATCTGTCAATCTCATGCTCCATTCTTCCCTCAATCGCGAACAAATCCCAGAGAATCTTGAGCTCCTCCACTTGAGCATTTGAGGCACAGAACCTCACCCTCGACCTGGAGAGAGCAATCCACCCTTTTCCAACTGAGGACCATGACCTCAGATTTGGAGGTGCTGCTTCTCATCCCAGCTGCTTCACACTCGGCTGTGAATCACTTCAACGAGAGCTGAAGATCACGGCATGATGACACCAACAGGACCACATCATCTGCAAAGAGCAGATATGGAATCCTGAGGTCTCCAAATTGAACTCCCTCTGCCCCCTGACTGCACCAAGAAATTCTGTCCATAAAACGTATGAATAGAATCTGTGACAACGGGCAGCCCTGGCAGAGAAGGGCTTACAACCTATTAACCTTAGAAATGTCAAAATAGCAATATTCAGTGAAATGTACAGATGATGTGCTAAAATTAAGAGTGGTTGTAGCTGAGAGTAATTCACCTAACATACTCCAAGCACTACTTATTGCTTGAGATCTTTACTCAAGACTTCAAAATGAACTCTTGGAGTTAATCTCTTTCGTCTGTTAGCAAAATATCACATTTATTTGATTAATTCTTACTTAACCAGGCAAATCCCATTGAAATCACATCTCTTTTGCAAGGGAGACCTGAACCTGAAGTAAATTTAACATACATGTTTTTGGACTCTGGGAGGAAACTGGAGTACCCAGAAAAATTCCACGCAAACGAGAACATCTAAACTCCACACAGAAAGACTCCAGGTCCAACAACTGCAACACCATCAATCATCAAGATGAAATTTGTCTAAAACTTGGACATGAAAAGTAGCAGGCGATGTGCATTTCTTTAAAGAATGCTACATCTTTATTGTAATTCACTGGACTTGTTAAAAGCTGATCACTGCTCCTTCCAGAAACCATTTGGCACATTGACTGAGTTCCACTGGTAAAATCCACATCACACTCGCTCTGATCGAGGTGTTTGCTATTGTGGTGATCCAAAGTGCTGTAAGCATTAATTTTCACCAACAGGCACACTGACAAACAGCACTGTTTCTCATCCTACGATTCTGATAAGCCCTGCCACGGTTCTCAGAGTCCTGTAGCAGCCAAAGGAACAAATGTGAGAAGAGAGGCTCTTTTGGCTTGGTACTGGACTCTGGACTAATTTGGTTTGACACTGTGAACAAGTTTAGTGAATGTTTTTCAGTTTCTGGCATTGGTTGTAAAGCTAATATCTGTTAGTAGCCTAAAATCTGTGGATTATACCAAATTACTGAGGCTAGAGTGGGCTGGACAGCAGGACAGCACAGAGGCGCTAATCGTGGCAGCACAAGAGCAATAGAGCATGGGGTCTACCATACTAGACAAAACCCTGGACCCTGGATCTTACACTGATCATTTACCTGATCTGACCTGTCCAAGATGTACCCTGCATCTCGTACTGTGACAACTAGGCACATGAGAAAATCAATGCGGACTGAATCAGACAAATCAAATTTCTTACTCTGCTCTTGTAACTTGGGACACCTTTGAAAAACATCTGAAATTGTCGACTTTGGTCTCCCAAAGGCAGGGGTATGCAAACTTTACGATCAAAAGAGCCATTTTTATGCCTTCATTCACTCAATTAAAAGTGATCAGGGCTGCAACAACATGCTACAACTATGTTTATCAACTGGTGGCCCATGGGCCACTTTAGGTTTGTTAGTGGGGGCTTTTGTGGCCAGTAGGGGTGACATTATAATGTAAAGCTAAAAATATGTAACATTTTTAACATTTGTTGATATCGTTACAGTTTAATACAAATGAAAAGACTGGGAAGGGGGTGGGGATTGGGGGTCTTTTTTACGAATAAAACCTATGAACTATAAAGTAAAGTAAAGTGCTATGTGTTGTCATCTATGCAGACCTATGTAATTTTTTTAATTGTTGAAAAATATAAGTATTGAAATAAAGCATAAAGCAAAAGTACTGTATGTTTTACTCCTTGTGATAGTTCCAGTTTTCACATATTTGCAAAAGAAATGACAGGAAAACTGCTAAAACTTGTCCTATTTCCTTGTTGGTGTAACAACCAATACAACTCATTATGTTAGTTTTGGTCCTGAGCCACTGGTTGCAGATCCCTGGTCGAAGGGATTTTAAACAATTGTTACGTTCATTGCAAAAATCAATGCAGATGTTCCTGTTTTTAGTATTTTACCAAATTTCATAATGTAGCTTGATTTCATTTTGTTTTATATCACTACTTTAATTTAGGGATGGGGCAGATCCGATCCAGTATCGGTATCGGTATCCGATACCAGCATTATTTAAGTATCGGGTATCGGATCAAACCTGCCGATACTTTTCCGATCCAGTTTCAAAGAGCACTTGTGTTCAATCACATTCTGTGACTGCCCTTCTTAACATTGTCTGAGATAAACCCAATGAAGACACTCTTAAGCCTTACAATAGGGGGTTCCCTATTGTAAGGCTTAAGAGTGTCTTCATTGGGTTTATCTCACACAATGTTAAAATGAATAGTTTGGGTGCAAAAGTTCCATTATACAGAGTCAAATACCTGAACAGTATCGGATCGGGAAAGTATCGGTATCGGTCGATACTGAGTTAATAAGTATCGGTATCGGATCGGAAGTGAGAAATGTGGATCGGTGCATCCCTACTTTAATTTAGTTTTTATTTTATATACATTTTTATTGTTGTTTATTGTCATCTGTACCTCACATGTGGTTTTTGTTTAAAACATGTCTCTCTTGTAAATGAGTCCTCAATGAGACTAACCTGTAGAAATAAAGGTTGAGTGAAATCTGTGCCTTTGGTCAATAAAGGTACACGTGAGTGGTTTCATTAAAGGAAAACCAGTTTTTAATTTATCTGTGTGGTCCATCTTATTGCATGTTCACTGTCACCACATAAATCATTCTCTCAGTGAATTGAATCTAACCATCGTGAATCAGTCAAGACGTAGAGACTAACAACGACCTGAACTTCCTGGTTCCAAAACCTAGCGTATAACTCCTCAGTGTAATGTATGTGTGCTCGACACCGTGGTGCTTTGGGCCGAAGTAGAGCCACTGTCATGTTCTTCTGACCTTTAGCAAAGGTACACTTGGCAGCAAAGTTTTTTTTTTTTAAGGGAACAATAGAAATCACCTCTCCTCTGGTTCCTACCTGTCATCGTCCATCATGTTTTCCACCAAACCAAAACCACAGCTGGAGCTTTCTGTTCAGAACTGTGGAACAAGATGTTTTTCTCATGTCTGAAGAAAATCCTCTGAATGTCACGACTGAGATTTGAACTTAAACTGTCTTTCGAATCCGTCCGTGGTGGTTTCTCTGAGTTCCCTCCTGCATGGCATCAAGACGGTAAACGTCAAAAAGGGCAAAGAACATTTGTTTTGCCATGTTGGAGTTTCAAATAAAGGCCTGGCAATTCTTGAAGAAAAGCCCCACCACTTTCACACTAGAATTGTAGACCAAGGTCATATTTTGTTGAGAAATGAAGTTATTTGTTTTTACCAAACCTTCAAAAATAGCTCTATGCACAACTTTATGCAATATTGTTGGAACATTCACACTTTGTGAGTGACTCTGTTTCTGTTGCACCAGGGTTTTAGCTCAATAGCCACAATGTTGAATTTATTATAGCCACTTCATGCTAAGTAGCTGTGATGGCCATCTTAAGTGGATTGATCCAAAAAGTGATTCATTAAAAGTAGATTTAATGGTCGCTTTATGAAAGTTTCATTAAAACTTCTTCAGTAGTGAAAGCAATATTTTGCTTCCCTCAGTTAATGCCAATAATTTGCACAAATAGCGTTTAGCTACAACTAACAACATAGTGTCTGTAAAACTGACTAAACCATAGTACCCTGATGCATGCTCAATAATCCAGGTAGAAAAATCTAAAAAAGCTAAGTCTGGTCCTCTGGACATTCCATCCATCCATCTTCTTCCGCTTATCCGGGGTCGGGTCGCGGGGGTAGCAGCCTAAGTAGGGAGGCCCAGACTTCCCTCTCCCCAGCCACTTGGAGCAGCTCCTCCGGGGGAATCCCAAGGCGTTCCCAGGCCAGCCGAGAAACATAGTCCCTCCAGCGTATCCTGGGTCTTCCTCTGGGTCTCCTCCCGGTGGGACATGCCCGGAACACCTCACCAGGGAGGCGTCCAGGAGGCATCCTAACCAGATGCCCGAGCCACCTCAACTGGCTCCTCTCGATGTGGAGAAGCAGCGGCTCTACTCCGAGTCCCTCCCGGATGACTGAGCTTCTCACCCTATCTCTAAGGGAGAGTCCAGCCACCCTGCGGAGAAAACTCATTTCAGCCGCTTGTATCCGAGATCTTGTTCTTTCGGTCATAACCCAAAGCTCATGACCATAGATGAGGGTGGGAACGTAGATCGATCGGTAAATTGAGAGCTTTGCCTTTTGACTCAGCTCTCTCTTCACCACGACAGACCGGTACAGCGCCCGCTTCACTGCGGACGCTGCACCTATCCGCCTATCGATCTCACGCTCCAGTTTTCCCTCATTCGTGAACAAGATCCCGAGATACTTAAACTCCTCCACTTGGGGCAGGACCTCCTCCCCGACCCGGAGAGGGCATGCTACCCTTTTCCGGCTCAAGACCATGGCCTCGGATTTGGAGGAACTGATCCTCATCCCGGCCGCATCACACTCGGCTGCAAACCGCTCCAGTGAAAGCTGTAGATCACGACCTGATGAAGCCAATAGGACCACATCATCTGCAAAAAACAGAGAAGCGATTCTAAGGCCACCAAAACGGATCCTCTCAACACCTTGGCTGCGCCTAGAAATTCTGTCCATAAAAGTTATGAACAGAATCGGTGACAAAGGGCAACCTTGGCGGAGTCCAACTCTCACTGGAAACGAGCCTGACTTACTGCCGGCAATGCGGACCAAGCTCTGACACCGGTCGTACAGGGACCTAACAGCCCTTATCAAAGGGCCTGGTACCCCATACTCCCGGAGTACCCCCCACAGAACCCCCCGAGGGACGCGGTCGAATGCCTTCTCCAAGTCCACAAAGCACATGTAAACTGGTTGGGCAAACTCCCACGCACCCTCCAGGACCCTGCTGAGGGTGTAGAGCTGGTCCAGTGTTCCACGACCAGCACGAAAACCACACTGCTCCTCCTGAATCCGAGGTTCGACTATCCGACGGACCCTCCTCTCCAGAACCCCTGAATAGACCTTACCAGGGAGGCTTAAGGCCTCTGGACATTCAAAAAACAAAACAAAACGAAGCAAAACAAAACTGTAGAAACGTGTCGTCATTCGTCCGAAAGACTTCCTCAGTCTGAGATGCTGTATTCAGCTCAGTCATAGCACCCTCTCACAGTGGATCAACCAGTTGGCTGATGACAGCCTGAAACCAGCTGCTCACATGATCAAGGAGAGCCATCAGCCTAACGATGGATCGTTAGCACCCTGATGGTTGTTTGCTATTCACAGTTGTGACAGTTAGCAACCAGTGAATAGCAAACAGTGAATAGCAAACAGTTGTTTGCTATTCACACACTCAGCTCTCTGTGAATAGCAAACAACCATCAGGGTGCTAACAATCCATCGTTAGGCTGATGGTCCTCCTTGATCATGTGAGCAGCTGGTTTCAGGCTGTCATCAGCCAACTGGTTGTGTAACACTGTGAGAGGGTGCTATTTATAAGACTGAGCTGAATACAGCACCTCAGACTGAGGAAGTCTTTCGGACGAAAGACGAAACGTTTCTACATTTTTGTTTTGCTTCGTTTTGTTTTGTTTTTTGAATGTCCAGAGGACCAGACTTAGCTTTTTTAGACTAAACCATAGTCATTTTTTTGGTTTGTTTTTTTCAGCGTCAGCTGGCTGTGGCAGCCATCGTAAAATAAGGTTGACTTTAAAAGTCAAACAGATGTTTACAAAGAATATTTCCTCAAAAATTCAACTCTCGACAGTGGTTCATGAGATATTATGCTAACAGACAAACAAAGGCATGATCAAAGCAAAATCATTATTGCCCACACATTTCTCTATGCATACGGTCTTCTGTCTTCAGAGCTGGACAGACTGTCCCTGCCTCTCAAGTTTTTTGCTGCTCTCTGGTTCACAGATTCACTTTGATTGCATTTTCATATTTCCATGTAAATGCTGCTGGGCTGGAGCAGCAGAGGAAATTACAATCACAAATTTATTATGACGTCTTTAGAAATCCTATTGTTGTGTGTCTGCAGGAGGGTGATTGAAGATGCATTTGCTTGTGGTCGAATTTTAGATTTGTGGATTTCCATGAATGTTAAAAGTTTTCATTTTGCACTGACCTGCTTTAAACTCAACCAAATTGATTCAGGTTTGAAATTGAAGTTCACCTCAGGCCAGGGGTTGCAGTTAGTTTACCTTGTTACCTAAACACACAGAGCTGGATATAACTCAGACAGTTTTACAGATTTTGAGTTAAAATTTTATGAATAAATTACCGAGTCCTAACACATTTTGAGCACTAAGAGATTGTGCAAGACTTAGTGAACATTTATAGTTTTTAGTTTGAGGTGAGTGTTTTTCTGAACTGGAACTGAACAGGGAATGCAAGTGAACCTTAATGTTTTGGTGCAAGTTATCCAAGCGGGTATGAGTTACACCGTAAAAGCACAAAGGTAGTGTTTCACTTTTTACTTTTTACTTGTCTGAGGCAGCACAGTGTAACAGATCCTGACGAGTGTAGGAAGCATTTTTATTCACCACCAGGTGCAATGAACAGTGGGTGGCCAGTGGTGGCCTTGGTCACCAGATTAAATGGATGAGATAATCAAAGCTCTATACAAAACAACCTGTGCCCTCATTTACCCATTCATACAGCACTCTACTAGATCTTTACAATGAATAATCAGAGCTTTATCACATTTATACACTGATGGGACATACATCGGAGCCAATGAGTGGTTCGGTGTCTTGATCAAAGACATTTCAACAACCCCCAACTCTTGCATTGGAGGACAACTGCTCTAACCACTCAGCCACAGCTACCCACAGTATGTATGAATGAACATGTATGAATGAAACGGACTGTACTTATATAGAACAGTCCGTTCCATTCCTTGAAATGGAAGAAGTGGGTAAAGATAATGGATGGATGGATAGTTCTACGTTGCTGTTGGGTGTTCAAATATGCATTTGCTAAACATATTTCAAATGGTGATTTGTGGCTGTTGAACGGTTCCATGTCAGACTGCGACATGACGTGTTAGTGAATTGGGAGCATGGGAAAACTGAACTCTTGTTTTGAAGGTTCATGCCCACATCCTTTGTGAGCAGCCTCCAGGTTTATAACATTTCAGACATTTTAGCTTCAGTTTTGGACAACAGAAGATAATGGAATTATTTTTATCTACTGTATGCTTATTTATCTTAATAGTTGTGCTCCACAGTTTAAAAAGAACTGGCTAACAGTATGTAGGTAAATAAATTTTGTTTTGATGCCAGAGGCCGAATGTTGCAAATTGTGAAATTGCTCTTTGTGATTAATAAAGACCCTGTGTGAACCAGTATCAGATTCTTATTTTGTATGTTTCTATTTCACAAAGGTGGGCACATGAACGCCAGGGACCGCTAATAATGCGCTAATCCGCTTACAGCGGACCTAACGTTTTTGTCAGCGTAACAGCGGAGTGACTAACTTTTATAATTCATAAGCGGATTTGTGCTATTTTTATTTAAAATGCAGTACCGCTAATAACTAATTATCTATCAGTAAAAACGAATAAACTTATTTTAGAGGCTCTTATGCTGGCTCCGTAGCTGCTTGTTTTGCCTTTTTCCCCTCCCTCACCGTCTTGACATCTTCCGGGTCAGAGGTGAACTCGGGGGCTAATTCTGTGGCTAGCTGGTTGTGCTGGGTTTCTTGGATAAATCCGCAGAGAACCCCGCTGTTTCAAGCCAAATTAACGCGGCCGGAGGATTTTATTGTGTGTTTTGTGTCGACCACTCGACGGTGAGTCGTTAGTTTTATGTATTTTAGTTACTTTTCATTAAATCTGTTGACTACCTATAGAATCTTGACATCTTCCGGGTCAGAGGTGAACTGGACGCTAACTCTGTGGCTAGCTGGTTGTGCTGGGTTACTTGGATAAATCCGCAGAGAACCCCGCTGTTTCAAGCCAAATTAACGCGGCCGGAGGATTTTATTGTGTGTTTTGTGTCAACCACTCGACGGTGAGTCGTTAGTTTTATGTATTTGGGTTACTTTTATGTATAAATGCGGTGGCGACACACCCGTGTATTTGAGATTTTAAAAGTGGTCTTAGGGATTAAAAGATCATTCTCTTTTTTGTTAATTTCGTGGCCGAATAGAATATATGTACGTAAAGTATTAAATAAATCCTTTGATTTTTGTAATTTCATCCTTTTAGGATCATTTTAGTTACTTTTCAGTTGGCAGTGTAGTGCAAATATTGCATAACGCTGCCGGCTACCAATTGTCGAATATAAATAGCGGATTAGATTAGCTTCCCCTAATTTTCATAAGACATTTGTGCTTTTGAAATTGTGGACCTAAAAAAAATAATAAGCGTTTTAGAAATCGTGGAACTAATTTTTTGATTAGCGTTGCCCACCACTGCTATTTCACATTAATACGTTGCAGATATTGCTGCCATCAAACACTGTACCTTCCATTTTAAAGGAAACACACTCCATTCCAGCTCTTCAGTTCTACCCTGGTCTTAGCCTGGCTGACTGAAAAGACGTGCCCTCTTACGTACACCTGTTTCAGATTGTTGTAATTATCTGTCACAATTTTGTATTCACCTTCATTTTGATGAAGACTGTGCCAAAACTCAATGAGCTCCAGCCCTTTTATTTAACTGTGAACTACTTTGAAGAGTGATAATTTACAAAACTTTACCTACAAGGACCATTCTTAAACTCCACTTACCTATGTTTCATTTGGACTTATTTCTTGAAACCCCACAAAGTGTGACTGCAGTGCTCAAACCAGCTGTGGTTAAAGAGGTTTATGAAAGCAGATACACAACACAAAGATCTCAATAAGCTGTGCTGCATGTTTAGAAAAAATATGGATGTTTTATTTGACCTCCTTGACAAGCCTTATGATCCATATCCAGTAAGTCTCTCAATGTTTATGGAACACAGTCTACATCCAGTTATGAACAGTGGTATATCTGCCGTCAGGTACACATTCATCAGCTTTTCATCCAAATAGTTTGGTGACGACACACTAATTATCCTGTCAGATACTTGGTTAAGTGGGTTTCTATTCTGAACTCACAAAACAGTGATGATTTATAGTTAAGAATCTATTGAAAACAGACAGTCTAATACAAAGTCCATTGGGTACAGATTTGTCCATTATACTGCTTCTAGGATAGCTTATTTACAGGTGGCTAATCGAAGCAAAAACAAAAAGGAAAAAAAATAAAATAAAAAATAAAAGCATTTTTCCCTAAATAAAATAAGCTAGCCATCACTATTCAAACTCCAAGAAAAAAGAAAGAATATTTTGTACTAATTGTGCTTTGCAACCCACAAAACCAGTTGGTACTGTAGAACTGGAACATTTGAGAACATCCATTTGTCACTTTGAGATTCTAGAGCTATGAGTAGGACAGGGCGTACAAATGCTTCCTTTTTTATTACTTTATTTATATATTTATAAAGTCATTATAGTCCATCACCTGCAGAGGTGTTGTGTTAGTCAACAGCAGAAGTCGAGGTGGAATCAGTTCTTGTGTTTGACCATTCAGAGCCCTTTAAGATTTGCCAGAAAAGGTCACAGAGTAAATTTGTGGAACAAAAGGGAAACAATCAAGGCTATAAGAGGCAAAATCAGTGTTTCCCTTCAAAAACAGACACAAAACCAGGTTGTAGCCTGTAAAAAAGAAGTTTCAAGACACTGGAAAGTTTATGAGGCAAGTTAGCTGAATAATACTACTGGTAACTGGCCATATTCCAAAACCCTTCCTGGCTTCTGGTCTTGCTGGGCTCATGTTTGTGATATACAGTGGAGTTTCTTTTCCGGTCTCTCAGATAAATCTTGTTCCTGAAATCATTGAGTTTCAGATACTTCAGTCAAAACAAACATGAAATCACTACCATCCTGCTGTACAAGGTGGTGAGTATACCCATGTTCCACAGTTAACACCCCACCCCAACCCCTTCTGCCTGGCACGAGGCAGTGCCCCTACTGGAGCAGTTCAATTTTCTGTTACACAGTCACTTCAGTCTTGCTGCCTGTGCGGTAGTGCTGTGGATGCTGCTGCTGCTGATGGGGGTTGTAGTGGAGCTGTTCCATAGTGTGAGTCCGTCTGGAGGCAAACGCCTGTCTTTTATTTGTTGTCTGGTTCATGGCTAATGTATTGGAATGCACAGATACCCCTGCCCCTGGTGCCCCACCGCTTCCACCTCCACCACTGCCACCATTGTTCGAGGCACTGGGATGGGAGTGCATTTTGGTCATCTTATAGCGATCCATGAGAGGAGTGGTTGGTGTGAACACGTCTGTGTGGGAGATGGCACGTGACATTGACATGTCACTCCCACGGAAGCCACCAGAAACACTACTGACCATGCCGCGCTTCAGTGACATCATCAGCTTTTCTGGCGAGAGCAAGGGATCCTGGGACAGTAGACGGTCCTGTGAGTACAGGCGATCTTGTGAGTAAAGACGTTCTTGAGAGTAATGGCGATCCTTTGAGTATAGGTGTTCCTGAGACAAAAGCCGGTCTTTCGAGTACATGCGGTCCTTGGTGTACAGGCGGTCTTGGGAGGTGTGGCGGTCCTGGGGTAGAAGACGCTCTTGGGACCGAAGGCGTTCAGCAGAAAGGAGTTGTTCGTCTGAGAGGATCCTTCCTCCGTATGGAGACATACCCTCAGGTGACATGTTGTAGTCCTGGTGCGGGCTACTTTGTGGGACCAGGACACGATCCTGGGACATTGCCCGTTGGACACGCCTGGGTCGCTGCCTTTGCTGAGACTGCTGCTGTGAAGACTGTGACTGGGGAGGGGGCTGGGAGATGGAGGACTGTGGAGGCTGGCTCAGAAGTTGCTGCTGCTGCGGTTCCCGATGCTGCTGAACAAAAAACAAATTAGACGAGTTCATGAGACAAGGAGTAAAGTCTAACAAAGTTAAGTCAGGTCTAACGTTAACTGATGAAGTCTTTTGGATAAAAGATTAAACGCTGCAACAAGAAGAATCCGTCCAGAGGACCTGACTTAACTTTGGTGGATTTTTTAACCAAGATTATTGATCCTACATCAGGATACAAGGAGTAAAATGTTTGGCTGCAAAATCAAGCCATAACCCTAATTTGCCCTACCTTTTACCACAATCAGATCTGAGGGTTTAAATGGTAAATGGAGCACTTTCCAGCCCCCTTTGAGGGGCCCCAAAGCGCTTCATAGTACCAACCATCCACCCATTCATACACACATTCATACACCGGTAGCGGTAGACTGCCATGCAAGGCGCTGCCTGTCCTACCGGGAGCAACTCGGGGTTAAGTGTCTTGCCCAGGGACACAACGAGGTATGCCGTGACCGGAGATCGAACCCAAGACCTTCTGGTCCTGAGCCGGCTGCCCTGCCTCTACACCATTTCGGCCCCTTTAGAGCTAACGGTAGTATCTTACTGGGCTGTGAATGTTAGAGACTAGTTGACAAATGGTATTCAGAGTCAGTCAGACTCCCACATTATTTATTGTCATTCTCCCCACCTGTGGTACATGTGATGAAACGAGATTATGTACACATGGTCCCAGTTACATCCAACAATAAAAATGTAAAAGAAAAACAGTAATAACATCTAAGATATGAACTCAGAAAAACATCAACTAAAAATACACTAAGCACTAATAGCATAAAAACATTACTTCAAACCGCAGCACAAATGTGAGTCTGTATGAGCAGATGAACACGGATGAACACAGCAGCATGAAACAGCTAAGTAGCAACATGAAACTGATCAGCAGCAACATGATGTGATTGATTTTTTTTCACAGTGATTATTCTGGTTAGAGATTCATGAGTCTAACAGCCTCAGGGTAGAAGCTGTTACTCAGTGTGGTGGTTCTACACTTAATGCTCCTCAACCTCCTTCCTGAGGGGAGTGGGGCAAAAAGTGTTCACATATTCATTGGGGAGTCCCCAACATCTCTTGAAACATTCGCAGAGTGAAGCTTTGTTTATACTTCATGCAAGACATGCGGCTACGGTCCAGCGATGACGTAATTGCGTGTGTGTCACCGACCGCATTGAGTGTTTATACTTGGAAAAGACGTAGGGGATACATTATAGTAATCCCTCCCTCTTCCCTCCCACTGCATACGACACGCGCACTGCTTATATGACTGTTGATGGATGGAGGAAGTTTTCTACAGTTCACAACGAAAAAATGTATGCGCAAGCGGCAAAAGAGATGCTTCTCAGGTTGGATGACGAGTCGGAGGACGAGGATGAAGAAAATGACCTTATACTTATGTTATTGACCACGAACATGGAAAGACAACGCGAACAGTGTTGGCACGTTCGCCCGCTGAACTGGACCAGATCTACACAAGGCGAGTTTAGCTTCAAAACTATCCATGTCAAAGCAAAAACAAAAACCGGCTTCTGAGACAGTAGTGGTAGCGGTGTCATACACCATATATTGACATCCAAACAAAAAATGCCCATAAAACTTTGAACTAATCACACGCTCTGAGCCGCATCCTCCGCGTCTCGGAGTTCTGACTGGAGGCAATGTACAAGACAGCTGTCACCGGGGGGATCGCAGCGGGAGTGCAGACGGAAGTTGCACAACTTTTTTTCACTCAACGGGGGGTAAAAGACGTGAGACAAGAAGTATAAACCAGCCTTAAGTCACAAATGCTTTTAGCCTTGTAAATGAAGCCTTATAAGGAATAGTCATTTAAAAATCTGGTCCCCCCATGGTACCTCCAGATGGGTACATAGCATGCAGCGACGGGTACAGTGTGGACAAAGGTGGTAAAAAAATAATGTGCATCATCAATAAAACAGTTTTGCATGAAATATAGTTGTCCCTCGCTACTTCACTGTTTGTTTATCATGGACTAGCTCTATCACGATTTTTCAAAATAAGATTTGACATGACACACAATTGGCTGATTGATGGACGAGCCGTACAATTGTAGGCATTTTTTATTTAAAATAAATTATTTTAACTTATTTAGCACCTGCTGCACATTTGTGCAGCCCACACTGCAGGATAAACTTCTTGCTGCAGCTGAGCAGCTGTTCTCCATGCATAGTGGGGAAGTGGGCATAGTCAAGACCACTTGCAGCTGGCAAAGAGTATAGGAGGCAGGGAGCCGAAATCATGACATGCTGTGCTCTTTTAGAGCGTTTAGAATTTAGAAACATTGTTTAGAATATTGCAAGAGTGTGGGAAGGGTTTAAAATGCCTTAATAAATATATCTATATAAATACTAAAATAAACAACTACTTACTACTACTACTATTCCTACTTTGCGGGTTTTTACTTATCGCAGGTCTTCAGGGTACAGATCCCCCCGATAAACGAGGGACTGCTGTAGTTCTAAAAAGTGTAAATACAAATTGTAGTTAAAATACATGAATTAAAAAAATCTACAGTTTCTAAAAATTCCCATGTCTCCTCAAAACATGTTTGTATGCTTTATTGATGCCAAACAGCCAGAATTCAGTGGAACTGCGATTAAAAAGATTCTCTGTTTTCTTGCAATTTTAGGCTTTAGTCTCTAACGGTCATAGCCCAATGATACTTTACCTTAAGACCTCTACTGAAGACAGTGATATATGTAACAACGTGTTAAGGCTTGCTCTCCTAAATCAAAACCTTGTGTACCCACCGGGTCTTGACTCATTTTCAGAACATGCAGGGGAAGAGTGCCTCTTGCTGCCAGGTCGGGCAGGTGGCGCTTGCGGGAGTAGTACTCGTCAACATCTTTATCTGCTGCAGAGAGACAGAGAATTGGAAAAGGGATGTGAACAATCAAATGGTGGTTGAAGAGGAGGTATGAAATGTGAATGAACAAGAAAACATGGGTAGGTGTTTAAATGGGACGAGGAGTGGGGGGATCACTGCACACAAAGCAGAGAGAAGTGCCGGTGGAGCTGTCTGGGTTTCACCTTTCCAAGCTCATGGAGGGACATAGAAACTAGAGGCAAAGGGTCACAAATTACATGCTTGGCACAGAACATCCACAAATCCAGACTCCATCTGTGATTCTACAGGCAGCACTGGCTGTGGGAGCAAACTTTTCAAAGGTCAAGAGAACAAACAAAAACATCGTGACATGGAGGGAGACATATACAAGGGCACATGCTGGAAAGCTATCGTTGCATAGTCTGGCCATCCTCGAGAGCTGCGAGTGCTTTCACGTCAATGAGCGTCGTCCTCCCTCGTGTGTGTTAACAGGAAGACATGCGTTCAGAGGCAGGTCGAGAAGACAGGAAAACACTTCCTGCGACAACAAAGTGGAAGACCAAGTGCACGATCCAAGTCATGCCACGGAACATAAACACATGCAAAAAGACTGCTCACAAGAGAATGTAATCACACACATGGCGGCACACGTTCATAAAACTTTACCAGACATCCTGTCAAAAAGTCTGTGAACAAAAGTCCGTGAATGTCGGAGGTGGGACGTTGTTAACCACTGGACTGAATTAAAAGGGAACGCACGTGGAAATAAATTACACCGAGCGCTCCACCCTGTTTGGAAAGTCCTAAACGACTTTTTGTGCGTGATCCTGTCGTCTTCAATAACGCTCTTAACGCCCGTCCATATTTCATTCAGGCAACATCCCCTCTGGCAGGCCACGGGTGCTCGCTGCAAATCGATTCATTATGAGAGATAATAAAAACAAGATGTTCCTTTCTCGAGCGTCAGAGTCTACATGATCTGGGCCGGGCAGCTCATCCACCGACTGAATGAATAACTCATCAAATATACTGTCCTGCACAGCAACAGTCGAAATGCTTTCTCTTCACTTGGATAGCAATTTGCATTAATAAGCAGCAGCATTATTCTTTTTTATTATCCGAACAATGAAACCGCTGCTCTTTCCTCTGGCACAATCCAACATGATCTATCAGTGTGCACACACACTAGCTGAGCAACGCGAGGCAGTAGAGCCTTTCGGCTGTTTTCTGCAACAAATAATTTGCTTTGGAAGCAGAAAGAAAGTAAGACTGAAGGACACTGCCCGAGGATATTTGTGTTTCAACACACTTTCTCTGGTGGGTTTCTATTGTGACAACTGAATTCATTTAGTTTTAGTTTAATGCTGAACAAAAACTATTATCTTCATTCTTCTGAGCTTTCTTTGACTAGAAAGACAATAAGTTGCACCACATCGTGCAAATCCATTTGAGCGCATCCAGTCATCGGAAAAAAGAACGTCAACTCTCCTTTGGTTCTACAGTTTTTATGTTAGGACATATTAAAATCATCTGGACTCTTTCAGAATCTAAAATTATTTGATTTTGACCGCCAGTGTACAACAGATTCCCCCATGTCCTTTTTGAGTGAATTCTAATCAAGCATTCACACTATTGTGATCCTGTTAATATTTATTATTCCGACGTCTCAACTATTCCGTACGTGTTTTGGCACGATTCTCGTCCCGCAGGGTTTTTTTCTTTCTCAGAAATTTAGGAATCAAAACGTTCAGCTCTTTCAGGACAATCCAGCTATTGGTACAACTTTAGCTTTTGGAAATATTTAGCCTTTTCTGTCATTTAAAAAAAAAAAAATAGAAAATTACTTGAGCTCATTTCACATACTTCAGATCTTCTGATCTGTTTACTGCTTCTTTCACATTTTGTTCTGGTTCAGGTCTTTTGTACAGTGGCCCTAAGGTGTAAATCTTTTCAGCTTCCTTCTGCAAATTTAAACTATTTTCAGCTACTTTCGGCTACTTTGTTTAGCTGTTTTGTGCTCTTTTCAGATTATTTCTACTAACTACAATATTTTTGAGCTTCTTCTAACTTCTTTCTACTCATTTCAGCTTGGTGCTCCTCTGCCTATTTCTGCAAGTTTCAGCCTTTTCTGCTATTTCAGCTACTATTTAGCAGGTCCATGCTATTTTTAGCTTTTCAGCTAATTCAACAGTGTTTGCACCAATTTCAACCTTTTTAAGCCTAATTCAGCAAAAATGTGCTTTCTCCACTTCCTTCTAGTAATTTAAGCTTCTTTTTGCTTTATTTAGCTGTTTTTCAGCAGTTTTAGTTTAGCTAATTTCAGCATTTTTCAGATAATTTCCACTTTCTGTGCTTATTTATGATCTTTTTCACACTAATTGGGCAAACATGATCTTTCTGATTTCTTCTGCTAATTTAAGCAAGTTCTACATTTTCAGCTAGATTTTTAGAATTTAATTTAGTTAATTTCCGTTGTTTTCAGATGTACATTCAAGTTTTTTGCTACTTTAAGCCTAATTAAATCATTTATGCTAATTTCAGCTTATGCTCCTTTTCCCTTTTTTCTGCTAGTTTAAGCTTTTTATGATACTTCAGCTACTATTTAGCTGTTTTAGGCTTATTTTAGCCTTTTCAACCAAATCTTTTTTTAAGCTCATTTCAGCTCTTTCCACTTCATTCTGGTAGGTTAAGCTACTTTTCAGCTACTTCTCAGCTTTTTTATTATTTTTCTTTTGTTGTTGCTTATTTCAGCCTTTTTTTTTTAGCTAATTTCCTAACTTTTTGGCTCATTTCTGTTTATTTAAATCTACCGTAGTTCAGCAAATATGTGTTCTTTCTGCTTTCTTCTGCTAAATTAGGCTTGTTCTTCCATTTCAGCTACATTTCACCATGTTTTTTAAGCATATTTCAGCTGTTTTTTAGGAAGTTTCAGCAATAAGCATTCACACTGCATTTTCGCAGGAAATACAATTTCTCCATTAAATACAATTAATTTTAAATTGAGAAAACCCAAGTCCATCTTTGCTGCTCTCAAAGGATGTAGATTGTTCAGGATCAGTCAGGAGACATTGATCACATGCACTGATTAACTGATCAGCATGAACAACTCTATAAATGGAACAGTTTGGACACTTTGCTGCTCTGGAGCAGGTGTGTTTTCATGGTGCCAAGAAGGAAAGACATCAGCAATGCCCTTAAAGGAGCAACTGCTGCTTCAGTTTGGGAAGGGTTAGATGTCATTTTTAGGCAGTATATAGTCCATTTATGGATAAAGATGGTTCACAAATCGGAAACATTTACTGGGACATCTAATTTTCTAAGCAGACCTTGCAATGATCAATGAAATTACAAACAAAATCAATCAATAAAAAACTCAGAGAGCTCCATCTCAGACGTTCCTGGCCTCAATATTGTGCAATCTATTTTGTTTCTTTGACATGTGAATAATTTTAGAAAAACAAATCCTGCTTATAAAGTCCTGACATGTTCAACCTTAGAAGTGATTGACAGCTGACGTTCTGTTTTTCCATGACATCATCTGTTCTTTCACATGGTCTGTCTGCTGCAGTGTAGAGAAAACACAGAGGAAGAAGTTGGAGACGGCCATCTTTCATTCAGACTGCATGCCAGCAGTGAACTTGGCCAGCAATGATAAGATTACACGAGCCTTAAGAAATATTTCACTCAGAAATATCATGAGATGCGACCTCATTAGGCAGCGGAAATCCAGAGGAGCATCACTGAATCAATACCGAGCTAGAGCGGGCGCAACAAGCCGCCCGGCGCTCTTACACAGTTAGAGACGAATACTGGCTGCGTTCTTTAAGAGGAGACGAAGGAGGCAGGAGTGACTCATGGGTCCTTTCAGATGACTCAGCTGGTCTCGTGGTGGATCAGGGCTGACAAATGGACACGTTCTGATTTAATTCTATGCTCCTTGTGTGTTTTAAATGGGAGCTGCTGAAATTTCAGGGAGACACGTATGAGTGCTTTTTGTCCACAGAGCAGCAGGCAAATCATTCTCACAGCTGAAACACTTTGGCGCTCCTCAGTGAGCCCCGGTCAGGCGTCAGGGAAGCACACCTAATGCAGTACTTTCTTCATCATGCAATGCACCGGGGCAGGGAGCCGACTCTTGCATGAGTGCAGTGAATTTGGACCTACTGAGTTTCTTCAGGGACGAGAACCGGTTGAGGTCGGCATTGACGGCCGCCTCGTAGGAGGGCGGCAGGTGTGACAGGCTCTGGAAGGAGCGTGAGAAAGACAGGTCGTAGGGCTCCGTCTGCGAGGTCAGGATGCCACTTATCCGATTGTTTTCTGGAGACACATACGTACATATACAGACACAGAAGAGGAAATAACAGGCAGGCTAGCTTCTCCTGCTCCCCCCACGCTTAAAAGACACCCAGCGAGGACGAGACAATCCTTACAGGAGACCACCTGCTGAAGCGGAGGGAAAACAAGAGTGAGCTGATGCTGGAGTTTTAGTTATCCAAATACGACCTGGAGGCAGAGAACCCCGAACACTCGTCAGTGTCGTGAAGGCTGTGTTCACTGAACAGGTCGTGGCATGGCAAGAAGAAGTGATGTGCACCTATTACGTACTTTCTTTTACAGCGCTACGTTCTTACTGGGTTTTAATGTTATTTTCTCAAATAGTACTGAGTGACAGAATTCTTCTATGTCCACAGTAGGTGGGATTGTTGTATTTGTTCAATTTTAATGTACAAAAAAGCGCTATAAAGCTGTCTAACATTACTTTTAAACTTGGTTATATGTAGCTTTTTTGAGCTTAAATGGAAGAGATTTTAAAAATACAAAAAACGTAGAATTTAAAGCAACAAAGTTCATGCTCAATCATCCAGGTACCAAATCCAGTAATTCGCAGTTGGGTCATCTGGACTGTTTCTTTTTTTAAAGAAATGTTCGGCCCTCTATCTGGAGGGCTTCATCAGACAGAGGAGTTCCAGTAAACTGTTGCCCCACCAAGAAGTAAGCCCTCTGAGAAGTTCTCCTCTGACTGATGAAGCCCTCAAGATAGAGGGCGGAACGTTTCTATAAAAAAAGAAACTGTCCAGATGACCCAACTGAGAATTATTGGATAGAATGTAAAGGTTTAAAGATCCACTGATATGATTTTTCTACTATTCATCAAATTGCTCAAAATGTATATATTTTATCATTTAAATATGTTAGTTTTTGCAAACAAAATGATAAATCACTTTAATTTTGCTTTAAAAGTGATTTTGAACTCCAAGCCGATGGTAAATCCGTTTACACCCGAACGCACCATCTGTGACGTAGTGTCCAGAGTGAGAGGCAGAGCTCTGGGCTTGTCACGGTGCGCGGGTATGAGCAGCTCCACATGAAGGTAAGTCTGATACAGCATCAGACCTAAATTAGATCCTGTTGTTTCTTGTTCCATCACCCAAACTATTTTCTGCTTCCCAAAATGAAGACAAATAGATCAAATCTTCACATAGATTGATAAAATCGTTGGGTTTTAAATTGTCCGCTATTAAAGAGACCAGAGCCCTCTGCCTCTCACTACGTCACAGATGGTGCGTTCGTGTGTAATCGGATTTCCCATGATTAAACACGGCTTGAAGTTCAAAATCACTTTTAAAGCAAAATTAAAGTGATTTATCATTTTGTTTGCAAAAACGAACATATTTAAATGATAATATATATATATATA
>JBBPBX010026999.1:0-20991 GCA_038048925.1 Garcialebias charrua
CTTTGTTGCACCTTCCTCTTTATGATGCACCAAATGTTCTCTATAGGTGAAGATCTGGACTGCAGGCTGGACATTTCAGTACCGGATCCTTCTCCTACGTAGCCATGATGTTGTGATTGCTGCAGAATGTGGTCTGGCATTATCTTGTTGAAAAATGCAGGGTCTTCCCTGAAAGAGATGACGTCTAGATGGAGCATATGTTGTTCTAGAACCTGAACATAGTTCTCTGCATTAATGGTGCCTTTCCAGACATGCAAGCTGCCCATGCCACAAGCGCTCATGCAACCCCATACCATCAGTGATGCAGGCTTCTGAACGGAGCGTTGATAACAACTTGGGCTATCCTTGTCCTCTCTGGTCCGGATGACATGGCGTCCCAGTGTTCCATAAAGAACTTCAAATCGTGACTCATCTGACACAGAACAGTCTTCCATTTTGCCACACTCCATTTTAAATGACCCCTGGTCCAGTGCAAACGTCTGAGCTTGTGGAGCTTGCTTAGAAATGGCTTCCTCTTTGCACTGTAGAGTTTCAGCTGCAACGGTGGATTGTGTTCACTGACAATGCTTTCTGGAAGTATTCCTGAGCCCATTCTGTTATTTCCTTGACAGTGGCATTCCTGTTTGAGGTGCAGTGACGTTTAAGGGCCCGGAGATCACGAGCATCCAGTAGAGTTTTACGGCCTTGACCCTTACGCACAGCGATTGTTCCAGATTCTCTGAATCTTTTGATGATGTTATGCACGGTTGATGATGATAACTTAAAAGTCTTTGCTATTTTACGCTGGGTAACACCATTCTGGTATTGCTGCACTATCTTTCTATTTTACGCTGGGTAACACCATTCTGGTATTGCTGCACTATCTTTCTGCACAACAATGGTGGAATTGGTGATCCTCTTACCATCTTGGCTTCTGAGAGACACTGACACTCTGAGAAGCTCTTTTTATACCCAATCATGTTGTCAATTGACCTAATTAGTGTTAATTGGTCTTCCAGCTGTTTGTTATATGCTCAATTTCATTTTTCCAGCCACTTATTGCTACTTGTCCCAACTTTTTTGGGATTTGTTGACACTGTGAAATTTTGAATCAACATATTTTTCCTTTAAAATGTTACATTTACTCAGATTAAACTTTTGATCTGTCATCTATGTTCTATTACGAATAAAATATTGACATTTGCCATCTCCACATCATTGCAATCCGTTTTTATTCACAATTTGTTTAGAGTCCCAACTTTTTTGGAATCTGGTTTGTAGTTAAAAAGTTAAAAACAGAACTAAACGTGAAAGGCAGCTGTTTTATTGATCCCTCTTCCTCTTGTTTGGGCCTGAACTAGGATTCGTTTTGAGGAACTCACGTCAAAGCCCAGACTTTCTGCCTCGTTGGCGACGGTCAGTCCGGCCAGTTCTCCCAGACCCAGCTCGTTGGACACGGCCTCATCCACTTGGCCCAGAAGGAACGACTTTCCTGACGATGGCAGGAATGTCATCGGCTCTGTGGAGAAAAACCAGGTCTGAATCCCGAGCTTTGATTGGCTAACAGCAGACAGGAAGTTCAGGTTTACCATCTTCAGGCCGGCCCACTTCCTGCTCATTGAGTCTAGGTACGATGGACCGTGAGGGGGGCGGCAAGGGGATCGTCTGCATGGGGGGGAGCTCCTCGTTGTCCCGCAGGTTCGCCAACATGTCCTGGAGTTTGGACCGATTTGGTCCTGGAAGAGGGAAGAGAAGGACAAAAATATGAAGACAGAAACATAGAACGTCTGCAGAACGTCCAGCAGAAGAAAAAAACTAAAGAAAGCAGCCAAACAGAACCAGAACCGGGTCTGCTGCAGAATTTATTTCAACATAAACTGGAAACAACCATCTGAAAAACACTGAGCATGAAACTAGCAAACATTATCAACTAATCCAGCTGAGATCTTAGGCCTGTTGGTTCTACACTGATGGTTGAATGATGGCGTGACTCCCAAACACCTAAAAGATCTAGAAAGAAAGAAAAAGAAAGAAAGAAAACAAACATCTGATCTGTGGATGAAGACGTTTTTCTTCAGAGGAGCTCCCCAATTTAAAAACTGGACATTGTGGAGTTCTGAGCTCCAACTTTAATGTGATGCTCAGTTACAGCTGAACTCACAGGCAGATCACCTCCCATTCCTACACAGCTTCATACACAGCTCTCACACATCTGGACACGAAGGACTCCTATGTTAGAATGTTGTTCATCGACTTCAGCTCGGCATTCAACACCATCATCCCCCAACAGCTCATCCTTAAACTGGACAGTCTGGGGCTGAACACCTCAATGTGTAACTGGCTGCTAGACTTCCTGACCGGGAGACCACAGACAGTACGGGTCGGGAGTAACACATCTAGCACCATCACATTGAACACAGGGGCCCCACAAGGATGTGTGCTGAGCCCCCTTCTATTCACCCTGCTAACACACGACTGCACACCATCATACAGCTCCAACCACTTCATCAAGTTTGCGGATGACACAACAGTGGTGGGTCTCATCAGCAACAACGATGAGACGGACTACAGGAACGAGGTGAGCCGCCTGGCCTTGTGGTGCGGACACAACAATCTCACTCTCAACGTGGAGAAGACAAAGGAGATTGTTGTGGACTTCAGGAAGAGGGATGCCCAACATGCCCCTCTGACCATCAACAGCACCGCAGTGGAGAGAGTGGACAGCACCAAGTTCCTGGGAGTGCACGTCTCAAAGGACCTGTCCTGGAGCAGGAACACTGCAGCACTGGCAAAGAAGGCTCACCAGCGTCTCTACTTTCTCCGCAAGCTGAAAAGGGCTGGAGCTTCAACCCCCATCATGAGCACCTTCTACAGAGGTGCCATAGAAAGTGTCCTGACCAGCTGCATCACTGTGTGGTTTGGTGCATGTACTGCATCCTGCCGCAAGAGCCTCCAGCGCATTGTGAGAGCAGCTGAGAAGATCGTGGGCACCTCCTTGCCCTCACTGCAGGACTTACACAGCAAACGCCTCACTCGGAAAGCCCACCGCATGGCAGGTGATCCCACACACCCACTACACAGCTGCTTCAGACTGCTGCCATCAGGGAGGAGACTGAGGAGTCTCCAGGCTCGAACCAGCAGACTGAGAGACAGCTCTGTTCATCAGGCAGTCAGAATGCTAAACACTCTGCCTGCTCTGCCTCCCCTCCCATTTGAACTGCCTTAACACTAAAACTTTCTCACATATTATCACTCAACACAAAGTTTTTAACACTAGACTCTGTGTCACCAAACGGGTTTTCACTAAACTCTCGGTCATGTGCTCATACAGTTTGCACTACTTCTCATACTTGCACTAATGTCTGTATTACATCACTGCCTATAATCATAATACTGTTTACATTCTCTGTTTACATTTATTAATACTGTTTACTTTTATTACTACTGCTTACATGTAATTACTACTGTTTACATTTATTTACACTACTCTAATATCTACACCACTGCTGGTACATATACAGTGTGCTCTGAACGGTCTTATTTAGGGATGCCCAATGTGCCTTACTGCATATGCCACTTTTTGCCTCTACAACAACATCAACTACTACCTCATACATATACTGTGTACATTGACTCATACGCTGCTTTGCCACTTTGCAAATGTCAATGCTAGAAACCTTTAGTTTATTTTAGTTATACTTTTTATACTCTTTTTTTATACCACTATGAAAAAAACTCAGGACAGTGTTAGTTTTACTATTTTTATGCTTATGTCTATTATTATATGTTTCAGTGTTTCAATGTTTAGATGTTTACTGTTGCACCGAGGGACTGAGAGAAACGCAATTTCGGTCCTGTGTATGTCCTGCACTGTACATATTGCAGATCTGACAATAAAGTTGACTTTGACTTTGACTTTGATTCCTCCTGAGGGCCATCGGGAGTCTAACCCTCTCCGAGGAGAATAAAAACTGTCTGAACTTGTAGAGGCTTTCAAATTTTGAACAGGAACATTTGGTGAGATATATGGATGCAGTTAGAGAGGACATGGAGGTAGCTGGAGGGAGGACAGAGGACAGAGTGAGATGGAGGAGGACTCGCTGTAGAGACCCTGCAGAGGGAAAAGCCGAAAGAAGATTAAATATTCCTGTGACTGTGGACAGGGGGCACTGTTGGACCCTGGTGAGAAGGACAAGTTAAACTTTACCATGAAGAGGTGGAATATAAGGTTTCAGAACAAAAATGATTTTAAACTGTTAAATGTAAATAAAAACAGCAGGGTGGGTCAGAAACATAAAGATATGGGTGAGGAGGAAGAACCGGGCCGGTCCAGGACGTACTTTTCATGCCCTTCTTTCCTTTCCGCTCCTTCTTGTACTGCTCCTTCAGCTGAGCGATCAGACCCTGGTCCACGTCCCAGCCCAGGTTCCCCAGAGGAGACGGCTCGTCTTTCTCTGCAGGAGGAAGAGGAAACATGTTGTCTCTTCATCCCAAACACACTGAGAAGAACCAGGTCTGAGGAACAAATGGGTCTGAGAGTCGATCAGAACAATTCAGATTAATTTGTTCTTCAGTCATCACAAGGTCTTAAACATCAGACAACAGAAAAAATAAATGGTAAATGGAGCTTATTTATATAGCGCTTTCTAGCCCCCTGTGAGGAGCCCCAAAGCGCTTTACAATACCAACCATCCACCCATTCATACACCGGTAGCGGCAGACTGCCATGCAAGGCGCCTTTCCAGTCCTACCGGGAGCAACTTGGGGTTAAGTGTCTTGCCCAGGGACACAACGACACATGGTGTGGGGAACCGGGATTCGAACCTCCAACCTTCCGATCGGGGGACGACTGCCATTACCACTACGCCACGGCCGCCCCTCAGTGTAAAATAAATACAGGATAATAAAACACTTGGTTTAAATGTCCCTGTGATGGACTTGAGACATCACAGGGAGACCTGTCCAGATGTCCCTGTGATGGATAGATGGATGGATGGATGGTTGAATGGTTGGATGGATAGTTTGTCTGGTGGTTTGTCTGTGATTTGTCTGGTGGTTTGTCTGTAATTTGTCCGGTGGTTTGTCTGTGATTTGTCCGGTGGTTAGTCTGTGATTTGTCCAGTGGTTTGTCTGTGATTTGTCTGTAATTTGTCTGGTGGTTTGTCTGTAATTTGTCTGGTGGTTTGTCTGTAATTTGTCTGGTGGTTTGTCTGTAATTTGTCCGGTGGTTTGTCTGTGATTTGTCCGGTGGGTTGTCTGTGATTTGTCCGGTGGGTTGTCTGTGATTTGTCCGGTGGGTTGTCTGTGATTTGTCCGGTGGTTTGTCTGTGATTTGTCTGGTGGTTTGTCTGTGATTTGTCCGGTGGTTTGTCTGTGATTTGTCCGGTGGTTTGTCTGTGATTTGTCCGGTGGTTTGTCTGTGATTTGTCTGGTGGTTTGTCTGTAATTTGTCTGGTTGTCTGTATTTGTCGGTGGTTTGTCTGTAATTTGTCTGGTAGTTTGTCTGTGATTTGTCCGGTGGTTTGTCTGTGATTTGTCCGGTGGTTTGTCTGTAATTTGTCTGGTGGTTTGTCTGTAATTTGTCCGTGATTTGTCTGTAATTTGTCTGGTGGTTTGTCTGGTGGTTTGTCTGTGATTTGTCTGTAATTTGTCTGGTGGTTTGTCTGTAATTTGTCTGGTGGTTTGTCTGTAATTTGTCCGGTGGTTTGTCTGTTGTCTGTGATTTGTCCGGTGGTTTGTCTGTGATTTGTCCGGTGGTTTGTCTGTGATTTGTCCGGTGGTTTGTCTGTGATTTGTCCGGTGGTTTGTCTGTGATTTGTCTGGTGGTTTGTCTGTAATTTGTCCGTGGTTTGTCTGTAATTTGTTTGGTAGTTTGTCTATGATTTGTCCGGTGGTTTGTCTGTAATTTGTCTGGTGGTTTGTCTGTAATTTGTCTGGTGGTTTGTCTGTGATTTGTCCGGTGGTTTGTCTGTGATTTGTCCGGTGGTTTGTCTGTGATTTGTCCGGTGGTTTGTCTGTGATTTGTCCGGTGGTTTGTCTGTGATTTGTCCGGTGGTTTGTCTGTAATTTGTCTGTGATTTGTCCGGTGGTTTGTCTGTGATTTGTCCGGTGGTTTGTCTGGTAGTTTGTCTGTGATTTGTCCGGTGGTTTGTCTGTAATTTATCTGGTGGTTTGTCTGTAATTTGTCTGATGGTTTGTCTGTGATTTGTCCAGTAGTTTGTCCAGTGGTTTGTTTGGTGGTTTGGCTGGCAGTTTGTCTGGCTGTTGGTCCGGTGTTCTGTCCGATAGTTTGTCCAGTGGTTTGTCTGTGATTTGTCAAGCAGTTCATCCGGCAGTTTGTCCAGTGGCCGGTAGTTTATCTGGTAGTTTGTCAGTCGTCTGTAGATGAAACAGTGAGTCCACTCTGAGCTGTGAGGAGCTGAGTCATCAGCTGTGTGGGAGAACTTCCTGACACGGATCACATGACTCAGGATGTTGTTGCTAAGGAACAGAAGAAACCCGAGGATCTGGTACCAAACCGCAGGAACAGAACTTTCTGTCGGGTGTGTCGTTAGTTTGGTACAGATTTACACCCGTACGTTACATCGGAGATGATCCACCTGACGAGTGTTTCTGGGGACAGTTTATAAAAATCTAAAGCCGTGGCAGAAAGAACTAGACAAACCTGTTTTCACATCTTTAATAAAGAAAACTGAAACCCACGTTTAAACTCCAACTGAATCCTGGACGGATGCCAACCAAACGCACGTTTCCCATCATGCTTTGCCTTACCCCATTCTCCGCTGTCGTCGCCACTCTTCGTCTCAGGCGGCCCCTCCAGCTCGTCCTGACCAGCCAGGAAGTCGAAGCCCTTCAGGGCCTCCTCGGTGTCCGGGTCATCGCTGAGGTCAGAGGAGGAGGAGGATGGTTTCTTCCTCACCATCTGTCCGGAACAACACTGTAAATATCACAAATATTAACTTTTCACCAGACGTCGATGTGGGTCGATCTGTCTTACAGAAGCCAGGTCCAAGATGGTTCTGTCCTTCGTCCCACTGTCCTCGTCTTCGTCTTCATCACTGAACTCCGCCGCGGCGCTCTCGATGAACCGGAACGCCTCCAACACGGTGGCCGAGTCCGACAGGTCGGGTTTGCTGCAACACATGGTCCACAGGTTCGGTCTTTGTGTTCAGAACCATTCAAAGTGCTCCGCGTGGTCCGGTACCTGACCATGCCGCTGTCCTTCAGCGAGGACGGCTCGGTTCCGTTCACCAAAGGCTCGGCTCTCCTCTCCGACGGTTTGTCTCTGGAGCCTCCGGTCAGACCGAGCAGAACCCTGACCCGCTGAGACTTCACATCCAGGATGGTGTCCGTGTACCCGACCTCCTGCAGGTACCTGAGACACGAGTCAGAGGTTAGTCTGGGCCCGTTTGTGGTTCTGATCCGTGTGCAAGTCCAACACGGGTTCTCAGCTCTTCGTTAAAAGGATAAAACCTCAGATTTTATTTTAAAAACAAACATTCGTTCAGAAATGTTCTGTCAGTGTTTAAACGAAAACATGGTTCTGGTCCCAGCACTGGTTTGGACCCTGGGTTCTGAAACTGCAGCTTCACAGTTTCCTGAGCTCATTCCTGGTTCAGAACAGACTCAGACGTTTGGACCGATAACCTGAAGGAGACGGTAAATGTTGTCCTCACACAGTTTATTTGTTTACTGTAAACAGGAACAGAACCGGTTCCTCTCAGAACTCTTCAAAGGGCCATCAGAACCACTAGTCTCATACCGCAGGTGTGTTTTTACCTGTTATGAGTTTAGTCTCCGCCCACACGCTCTAATAAAACATTGCACCACCACACAGTACCACCGTCCACATCAATGATCCAAACAGAGAGACAGAACCGGAGATTAGAGACTAAGGTCCGTTTTATTCAGAACCACCAGGAACTATCAGAACTACATCAGAACCTTCATACGGGTTAGAGAACAATGTCAGTCAGTACATCACCAGAACTTTATCGGTACCAGTCTGCAGGATGGTGCTCTGTCAGCTCAGTACATCTGACTCCGTCCTCATCAGAACCTTCAGAGTCCATCAGCAGAAGTTTCAGAACAAACTCAGATATCTGAACCTTACCTTCAGTTTGGACCCTAGAGAAACGGACCCGGCTGACCCGAGAGCACAGTTTAATCCTTGGGTTGGTTCTGAGGAACATCCAGTGTTTGTTCATAGAGTGGAGCCCCCCCCCCCACCGCCTCATCCCAGTACCAGCCTCCCCGATCGCAGTGGGTCCCACACAATCCTCCATTCACTGAGACACACACACACACACACACACACACACTCACACACACACACACCCAAATCTGGGACGTCAGGGTGTGTTTAAGACTTTGTCTCGCAGCAGATAATAAATCTTCAACATGGACCCAAACAACCTGGTTCTACTGGACCCAGATTGTGTTTGACTGGATCTAAACGGTTACAGAACCAGAAATGAGCAGAACCAAAACCCAGACTAGAACTCAGAACCTGTGCTGAGTTCACTGTCATCTGTAAACTCTGAGCTTTCTGGCCTCTGATTGGTCCACCTGCTGATGATGTCACATACACCTGGAGAACATTTTGTGGGTCAGAACATGATGGAGCAGAACTTTGGACCCTCTGATGTGTTCTGAAAGACTCGTGGTGATCCATGTGTGTGTGTGTGTGTGTGTCCTCACTGTTTCAGCAGCTGTCGTCCTTGTGTCCAGCTCAGCTGATGGCTGCTGTTTGGAGGACTCGGAGTTTCACTGTCGTTTCCTTCATCTGAGGCAGAAACACAGAGAGACAATCGATTAATCAACCAGCCTACATGAACACACACACACACCTGTAGGAAGTGTCCATGAACACAACACACACACCTGTAGGAAGTGTCCATGAACACAACACGCACACCTGTAGGAAGTGTCCATGAACACAACACACACACCTGTAGGAAGTGTCCATGAACACAACAAAACACCTGCAGGAAGTGTCCATGAACACAACACACACACCTGCAGGAAGTGTCCATGAACACAACACACACACCTGCAGGAAGTGTCCATGAACACAACACACACACCTGTAGGAAGTGTCCATGAACACAACACACACACCTGTAGGAAGTGTCCATGAACACAACACACACACCTGCAGGAAGTGTCCATGAACACAACACACACACCTGTAGGAAGTGTCCATGAACACAACACACACACCTGCAGGAAGTGTCCATGAACACAACACACACACCTGCAGGAAGTGTCCATGAACACAACACACACACCTGCAGGAAGTGTCCATGAACACAACACACACACCTGCAGGAAGTGTCCATGAACACAACACACACACCTGTAGGAAGTGTCCATGAACACAACACACACACCTGCAGGAAGTGTCCATGAACACAACACACACACCTGTAGGAAGTGTCCATGAACACAACACACACACCTGCAGGAAGTGTCCATGAACACAACACACACACCTGTAGGAAGTGTCCATGAACACAACACACACACCTGTAGGAAGTGTCCATGAACACAACACGCACACCTGCAGGAAGTGTCCATGAACACAACACACACACCTGTAGGAAGTGTCCATGAACACAACACACACACCTGTAGGAAGTGTCCATGAACACAACACACACACCTGTAGGAAGTGTCCATGAACACAACACACACACCTGTAGGAAGTGTCCATGAACACAACACACACACCTGCAGGAAGTGTCCATGAACACAACACACACACCTGCAGGAAGTGTCCATGAACACAACACACACACCTGCAGGAAGTGTCCATGAACACAACACACACACCTGTAGGAAGTGTCCATGAACACAACACACACACCTGCAGGAAGTGTCCATGAACACAACACGCACACCTGCAGGAAGTGTCCATGAACACAACACACACACCTGTAGGAAGTGTCCATGAACACAACAACACACCTGTAGGAAGTGTCCATGAACACAACACACACACCTGCAGGAAGTGTCCATGAACACAACACACACACCTGTAGGAAGTGTCCATGAACACAACACACACACCTGTAGGAAGTGTCCATGAACACAACACACACACCTGCAGGAAGTGTCCATGAACACAACACACACACCTGCAGGAAGTGTCCATGAACACAACACACACACCTGCAGGAAGTGTCCATGAACACAACACACACACCTGCAGGAAGTGTCCATGAACACAACACAAACACCTGTAGGAAGTGTCCATGAACACAACACACACACCTGCAGGAAGTGTCCATGAACACAACACACACACCTGCAGGAAGTGTCCATGAACACAACACACACACCTGTAGGAAGTGTCCATGAACACAACACACACACCTGCAGGAAGTGTCCATGAACACAACACACACACCTGTAGGAAGTGTCCATGAACACAACACACACACCTGCAGGAAGTGTCCATGAACACAACACACACACCTGTAGGAAGTGTCCATGAACACAACACACACACCTGCAGGAAGTGTCCATGAACACAACACACACACCTGTAGGAAGTGTCCATGAACACAACACACACACCTGCAGGAAGTGTCCATGAACACAACACACACACCTGTAGGAAGTGTCCATGAACACAACACACACACCTGCAGGAAGTGTCCATGAACACAACACACACACCTGCAGGAAGTGTCCATGAACACAACACACACACCTGTAGGAAGTGTCCATGAACACAACACACACACCTGCAGGAAGTGTCCATGAACACAACACACACACCTGTAGGAAGTGTCCATGAACACAACACACACACCTGCAGGAAGTGTCCATGAACACAACACACACACCTGCAGGAAGTGTCCATGAACACAACACACACACCTGCAGGAAGTGTCCATGAACACAACACACACACCTGCAGGAAGTGTCCATGAACACAACACACACACCTGCAGGAAGTGTCCATGAACACAACACACACACCTGCAGGAAGTGTCCATGAACACAACACACACACCTGCAGGAAGTGTCCATGAACACAACACACACACCTGTAGGAAGTGTCCATGAACACAACACACACACCTGCAGGAAGTGTCCATGAACACAACACACACACCTGCAGGAAGTGTCCATGAACACAACACACACACCTGCAGGAAGTGTCCATGAACACAACACACACACCTGTAGGAAGTGTCCATGAACACAACACACACACCTGCAGGAAGTGTCCATGAACACAACACACACACCTGCAGGAAGTGTCCATGAACACAACACACACACCTGTAGGAAGTGTCCATGAACACAACACACACACCTGCAGGAAGTGTCCATGAACACAACACACACACCTGCAGGAAGTGTCCATGAACACAACACACACACCTGCAGGAAGTGTCCATGAACACAACACACACACCTGCAGGAAGTGTCCATGAACACAACACACACACCTGTAGGAAGTGTCCATGAACACAACACACACACCTGTAGGAAGTGTCCATGAACACAACACACACACCTGCAGGAAGTGTCCATGAACACAACACACACACCTGCAGGAAGTGTCCATGAACACAACACACACACCTGCAGGAAGTGTCCATGAACACAACACACACACCTGCAGGAAGTGTCCATGAACACAACACACACACCTGTAGGAAGTGTCCATGAACACAACACACACACCTGTAGGAAGTGTCCATGAACACAACACACACACCTGTAGGAAGTGTCCATGAACACAACACACACACCTGCAGGAAGTGTCCATGAACACAACACACACACCTGTAGGAAGTGTCCATGAACACAACACACACACCTGTAGGAAGTGTCCATGAACACAACACACACACCTGCAGGAAGTGTCCATGAACACAACACACACACCTGTAGGAAGTGTCCATGAACACAACACACACACCTGTAGGAAGTGTCCATGAACACAACACACACACCTGCAGGAAGTGTCCATGAACACAACACACACACCTGCAGGAAGTGTCCATGAACACAACACACACACCTGCAGGAAGTGTCCATGAACACAACACACACACCTGTAGGAAGTGTCCATGAACACAACACACACACCTGTAGGAAGTGTCCATGAACACAACACACACACCTGCAGGAAGTGTCCATGAACACAACACACACACCTGCAGGAAGTGTCCATGAACACAACACACACACCTGCAGGAAGTGTCCATGAACACAACACACACACCTGCAGGAAGTGTCCATGAACACAACACACACACCTGTAGGAAGTGTCCATGAACACAACACACACACCTGCAGGAAGTGTCCATGAACACAACACACACACCTGCAGGAAGTGTCCATGAACACAACACACACACCTGTAGGAAGTGTCCATGAACACAACACACACACCTGCAGGAAGTGTCCATGAACACAACACACACACCTGTAGGAAGTGTCCATGAACACAACACACACACCTGCAGGAAGTGTCCATGAACACAACACACACACCTGTAGGAAGTGTCCATGAACACAACACACACACCTGTAGGAAGTGTCCATGAACACAACACACACACCTGTAGGAAGTGTCCATGAACACAACACACACACCTGCAGGAAGTGTCCATGAACACAACACACACACCTGCAGGAAGTGTCCATGAACACAACACACACACCTGCAGGAAGTGTCCATGAACACAACACACACACCTGTAGGAAGTGTCCATGAACACAACACACACACCTGTAGGAAGTGTCCATGAACACAACACACACACCTGCAGGAAGTGTCCATGAACACAACACACACACCTGTAGGAAGTGTCCATGAACACAACACACACACCTGCAGGAAGTGTCCATGAACACAACACACACACCTGCAGGAAGTGTCCATGAACACAACACACACACCTGTAGGAAGTGTCCATGAACACAACACACACACCTGCAGGAAGTGTCCATGAACACAACACACACACCTGCAGGAAGTGTCCATGAACACAACACACACACCTGTAGGAAGTGTCCATGAACACAACACACACACCTGCAGGAAGTGTCCATGAACACAACACACACACCTGTAGGAAGTGTCCATGAACACAACACACACACCTGCAGGAAGTGTCCATGAACACAACACACACACCTGCAGGAAGTGTCCATGAACAACACACACACCTGCAGGAAGTGTCCAAGAACAACACATACCTGCAGAATTGTCCATGAATGCAACACACACCTGTAGGAAGTGTCCATGAACACAACACACACACCTGCAGGAAGTGTCCATGAACACAACACAGACACCTGCAGGAAGTGTCCAAGAACAACACACACCTGCAGGAAGTGTCCAACAACAACACATACCTGCAGGAAGTGTCCATGAATGCAACACACATCTGCAGAAGTGTCCATGAACACAACATACACCAGCAGGAAGTGTCCATGAACACAACACACACCAGCAGGAAGTGTAGTACTAACAGCAGTTGAACAAAATAACTATACAGTAGTTGATATTTAAAGAATAATAGCAGTAGTAAGAGCAGTAATAAGATTAAAAATAGTAAAAGTAGTAGTAGTAGTAATAATTGTACAGTACTGTACCAATATTAATAGAAGTAGTCATAGTTGTAGTAATAGTTGTACAGTAGTAATATTAGTACAGTAATAGTGTTAGTAACAGTAGTGTTAGTAACATTAGTAGTAGTAGTAGCAAGTGTCATAGTACAGTAGTAACAGAAGCAGTAGTAGTAGTAGCAGAAGAAATGGTAATACTTGTGGTACTAGTAGTATAAATACTTCAATAGTAGCAAACGTAGTAGCAACAGTTGTGATAAAACAGTAGTGGTAGTAGTAGTTGTAAGTGTGGTAGTAGTAACAGTAGTAGTAAAATCAGTAGTAGACAGAGTAGTGTTAGTAACAGTATTATAACAGTAGTGTTAGTAACACTACTATGTTACAGTAATAGTTGCGGTAATAACAGTAGTACCGTAGTAGTAACAGTAGTACCGTAGTAGTAACAGTAGTAGCGTAGTAGGAGTAGTAACAGAGTTAGTAACAACAGTAGTAATAGCTGTAAGTGTGGTAGGAGTAACACTAGGAATAGTAGTTGTAGAAGTAGTAACAGTAGTTGAAACAGTAGTAGTAGTAGTAGTAGTTGTAGTAGTAGTAACAGTAACAACAGTGGTAGTATTAGTAGTAACAGTAACAACAGTGGGGTAGTAACAACAGTGGGGTAGTAACAACAGTAACAACAGTGGGGTAGTAACAACAGTAACAACAGTGGGGTAGTAACAACAGTGGGGTAGTAACAACAGTGGGGTAGTAACAACAGTGGGGTAGTAACAACAGTGGGGTAGTAACAACAGTGGGGTAGTAACAACAGTGGGGTAGTAACAACAGTGGGGTAGTAACAACAGTGGGGTAGTAACAACAGTGGGGTAGTAACAACAGTGGGGTAGTAACAACAGTGGGGTAGTAACAACAGTGGGGTAGTAACAACAGCTGTAGTAACAACAGCTGTAGTAACAACAGCGGTAGTAACAGCAGCGGTAGTAACAGCAGCGGTAGTAACAACAGCGGTAGTAACAACAGCGGTAGTAACAACAGCGGTAGTAACAACAGTGGGGTAGTAACAACAGCGGTAGTAACAACAGCGGTAGTAACAACAGCGGTAGTAACAACAGCGGTAGTAACAACAGCGGTAGTAACAACAGCGGTAGTAACAACAGCGGTAGTAACAACAGCGGTAGTAACAACAGCGGTAGTAACAACAGCGGTAGTAACAACAGCGGTAGTAACAGCAGTGACGGTAACAGTCAGTTGTTTTTTCCTGGTGTTTTCTCACCTGAATCATAGTTTGGAGGTTTGATTTCTCCCTGGTTCAGTTCTGTCCCATATTTCAGTTTATGATATTTGGCTCTGAAGAGAAATATCAACAGGTAATCTGATGAGTTAACGGCAGATAATCTGTTTGTAATCTATGAAAAAGGCAGATTAAAAGCACCTGACAGAAACTCTAGGGTTTATCCAAATTCTGATTTAGTTTAGAATGTAAAGGTCATAAACATGGCTTAAAATTTCAAATAATATTAAAATATTCCATTTGACCTTAGCAGGCATTAACAATGCTCTATTTGACAAAGAAACAGAATTTAAAATTTCTTGCAGATTTTTTTTTTTAAGGTAACCTTTTACTAGATCATAAAACAAAAAGGTAACAGTCGGAGCATTAATTGGTTTTTAAATATTACTGATTTGTATAACTTTAGAATATTTTCACATTTTATTCAGCTCAATGTAAAAATAAAGTTTTACATTCTTTAAACGGGATCAGGAAACAGCAAGTGATTAAGACGATTTTCAGAAATCCAAAGCTTTAGACATGACAAAAAACAACTCTGTCCCTGTGATGGACTGAACACCTGTCCAGGTGTCTCCCACCTCTCAGGACGGATGGAGTCATTAATAGAAGAAAATATGTTTTTTTTTTGTCTTTTTACTGAACAATACCATTCATAATGATAATAATAAGATAATAATTAAACATAAAAATGTATTAATAATATTAATAATCATTAAAGATTAGGTCAGATGTGTATCATTTTCAGAGCAGGATGTTTAAAATTAAAACCCAACTGTAGTTGGATTAACCAATCAGAGGCCGGCAGTGTGGCCTCACCTCTCCTGTTTCAGGGCATACTCCAACATCTTGATCCGTCTCACCAGGTCCTTTTTCAGGTTCTCCTGTCCTCGACGTTCCCCCTGCAGGAAGGCGATCTGAGCCTGCGGAGCAGACAGGAAACAGATTTGTTGAACCCTTTATGGACTTTAACAGGAAACAACTCAATGATTACATCATCATCTTTTGTCTTCTCTGGGCCCTGGCGATTCTCCTCCCCAGTGTTCCCAATCCAGCTGAGGAACAGAGTCCCACCAGCCTGTCCCTCTGTCCTCCACATGGAGGCGTCCAGGAGATCCCCTAACCAGATGTCTGGACCACCTCAACTGACTCCTCTGGATATGGAGGAGCAGTGAGCTCTACACTGAAATTCCAGGAAATACTTCAATCTTACGTGGCAAGCAGACACATTCAGAGCTGACAGGAGGTTTACTGCAGTCGCGCATCCAACGATCATTTCTAATAATTGATTATACAGTTTTACGTCGGAGACTAAACGCCACCGAGCCAGTCAGTAAGGATCCGTGTTCCCTGTCTGGAAAATGTGAGTCAATTTCCAGGTTTTCCATGTCTTGTTAAGACGGCAAACAGAAACATTTACGTGCCAACACAACTAGGACGATGAATCCAAACAGAGATTCTAAAAATAATAACCCTCCATGGAGAGTTCAATCCAAAACTTTAATCTCAGTCAAACGAATCCACAGAAATCTACTGGAGCCTTGAAGGACAAAAAGATAAGTCTTTTTCACCTTGTTTACGACACCACAGCCAAAGAAAACAACAGGAAACATCATTAAAAAACAAAGAGATGATTCATATACTGTACAGTAATCTGTGAAATTCTGAACTCTAATGTTCTAAAAAATATGTTTGTTTTTTACCTAAAAGTAGGGAAGCACGATATTATCTGCATGGTATTGGCTGATATCGGTGATAAAGATAAATATTGGACATCGGCCATTCAATCAAAATAATTCAATGATATAAAAGGCGCTGCTTTTTAAATATATTATATATTTATGTAGTGTTACATCATCTTCAGCCCCATTTTTGGCATCTGCATTTGGTAGCAGGCCAAATGGTCCATTGTCAATTTGTCCTGCTACCAAATGCAGAACAACAGGTCTCTCTTGTAAATGAGTCCTCAAGGCTCAATAGGAACTAACCTGTATGAATAAATAAATAAAGGTTGAATGAAAATGAATAATGTAGAATTTTATTTCCACAGCAGAGAAAGCCATGTAGTCTCTGTAAGTAGGTCTAGGAAAAAATATATCTGTATTGATATTGGTTATCGGCCAAACAATTTTTAATATATCGGCATATTGGATATTGGCCAAAAATCCAAAATTGTGCATCCCTACCTAAAAGGTAATTTTTTTTAAACTCAGAATAAAACAGATTCTTCAGCCAGAAGCAAACATGTCACATGACGCGAACAGTAGAAACAAATGGTTTTAAATCTGTTTCACTTTTCAAAACGATAAATAAAAACAATCATTTACAGAATGAACAAGTTTATGAAAAACAGACTCAACATTTTGTAGTTTACGTTCATATTTTGTGAAGTGCGTGCTTCAGTTTTTAACGAAGGTCTGATGCATCAGTCAGCCCTCAGAGTCCGTGTGGTGGATGACGACTCTCAGCTACTACCACACCAAACTGCCAAACTCACATTTTTTCATTTGCTAAAGTAGATTGGCTGAGGTGGCCATCTTTAATCAGGTTGACTCATGGGATGATTACTTTCTGACCCTCGTTAAAAGCTGTTGTCTACTTCATGAGATATTTTACTAACAGACACCTGATCGCCTGCTGCAGCGACAGCTAAAACCTTCGGCTGTTTAAGAGCTACCATCAGCCGCCAAACTAAACTCAACGTGGATTCAGTTTCGGACACGATGATCCTGATCTCTGCTGTCAGCTCGCTTCTGGGGGTCAGAGGTCGCCAACCCTAAAGCCCCCTGGGAACGGCCCGAGTGGCTCTGGACCCGTTCCCACAGCAGGTCTCGTCACTGGACCAGTCCTCGAGTCAGAACACGGGACGACGGCGTGGGAAGAGAGCGACCGAGGACCACAAAGCTCTGGAGGAGTTTACACCAACAAACCAGACGGGCTGCTGCGTCCACCAGAACCACCGCGTGGAGGAAAACACACAAAGGCAGAGGGAACAAACTGGTCCAGTACCAACTCCAGTCCAGCAAAGTCAGGTCGATGTGTAAAATAAAAGAACGCAAACTGAATTTTATTCACAGCGGATCAAGGAAAACGGATCGGATCAGAACCATCAGAACTATCAGAAGGTTGCGACAGTCAGAGGACGGATCAGAACCAACATTTAGAGACTAATGAGGTGAACGAGCAGCAGGTCAGGCACAGGTTCAGCAGTCCGAGTCCAAACCTAGAGGAATAATTTCAGAATAATCTAAAACGGTTAAGTCTGGTCCTCTGGACATTCAAAAAACAAAACAAAAAAATTGTAGAAACGTTTCATCTTTCATCCAAAAGACTTCCTCAGTCTGAGCTGCTGTATTCAGCTCAGTCTTATAAACGGCACCTTCAGAATAAAGTTCCTGAATGAATTTCAGAATAAAGTTCCTGACTAAAGACTATAATCTCCATCATCTGCAGTTCATAATCTGATCCACAGATTAGAAGAATCTGAAGAAACCTGAGCTCAAAGGACGAGGCCCTCAGGGGCCACTGCATTAAAACCAGGTCTGGTTCTGTTCAGAGAGGTGAACACCGTCCAGAACCGCTGCCGTCTTCGCTGGACCAGCGCGTGATTCAAATGGACCGAGTCAAAGTCCAGAACTGTTCTGTGGGCAGACTGGTTCTAAAGAGGGACCATCCAGACTGGATCACAGGTCAAACAGCTGCCTCTCTGATGGTATGGGGGTGCATTAGCACCTCTAACACAATGATCTGCAGCTTGTTCTGGACTTCTCTGAAGTCTTCCTTTGTGTTTGGAGCTGCAGACTGCACAGACCCAGCTGTTACCCAGAGGGTGTCGCAGCATCAACACCTCCTGCTCCTCCTGCTCCTCCTGCTCCTCCTCACACATGTTTCTGCGTTTAGTCTGTGAATCCAGGTCAGCAGTTCACTTGTTCCTCTGAGAGTCAGAGAGATGCACATCAAACATCTGTGCTCTGAAGGACTCAGCTGTTTTGATTTTACCATCAGCTGCTGCGAGGAAAACAAAACAACAGACAACAAAACAACACAACACGCAACAAAACAACACACAACAACACAACACAAAAAACAACATAAAAACAACACACAACAAAACAGCACAACAAAATAACACACAACAACACAACACAAAAAACAACACAAAAACAACACACAACAACACAACACAACAACACAACACAAAAAACAACACAAAACAACACACAACAAAACAGCACAACAAAACAACACATAACAAAACAACACACAACAACACAACATAACAACACACAACAAAACAACACACAACAAAACAACAACACAACAGACAACAAAACAACACAACACGCAACAAAACAACACACAACAACACAACACAAAAAACAACACAAAAACAACACACAACAAAACAACACAAAACAAAACAACAGACAACAAAACAACACAACATGCAACAAAACAACACACAACAACACAACACAAAAAACAACATAAAAACAACACACAACAAAACAGCACAACAAAAAAACACAACACACAACAAAACAACACACAACAAAACAACAACACAACAGACAACAAAACTACACAACACGCAACAAAACAACACACAACAAAACACACAAAAAACAACACAAAACAAAACAACACACAACAAAACAACACACAACAACACAACAAAACAACACACAACACACAACAAAAAAAACACAACAACACACAACAAAACAACATACAACAAAACAACAACACAACACACAACAACACAACAGACAACAAAACAACACAACACGCAACAAAACAACACACAACAAAACACACAAAAAACAACACAAAACAAAACAACACACAACAAAACAACACCACAACAAAACAACACAACACACAACAAAACAAAACAACACACAACAAAACAGCACAACGAAACACACGGAACACACAACAACAAAACAACACAAAACAACACACAACAAAACAACACACAACACAACAAAACAACACAACAACAGGACACAACAAAACAACACACAACACACAACAACACAACAAAACAACACACAACACACAACAACACAACAAAACAACACACAACAAAACACACAACAAAACAACACACAACAAAACACACAACAAAACAACACACAACAAAACACAAAACAACACAACAAAACAACACACAACAAAACAACACACAACAACAGAACACAACAAAACAACAACACAACACACAACAACACAACACACAACAAAACAACACACAACAAAACACACAATAAAACAACACACAACAAAACAACACACAACAAAACACACAACAAAACAACACACAACAACACAAAACAAAACAACACACAACAAAACAACACAACAAAACACACAACAAAACAACACACAACAAAACAACACAACAACACAAACAACACAACAAAACAACACACAACACACAACAACACAACAAAACAACACACAACACACAACAACACAACAAAACAACACACAACAAAACACACAACAAAACAACACACAACAAAACACACAACAAAACAACACACAACAAAACACAAAACAACACAACAAAACAACACACAACAAAACAACACACAACAACAGAACACAACAAAACAACAACACAACACACAACAACACAACACACAACAAAACAACACACAACAAAACACACAATAAAACAACACACAACAAAACAACACACAACAAAACACACAACAAAACAACACACAACAACACAAAACAAAACAACACACAACAAAACAACACAACAAAACACACAACAAAACAACACACAGCAAAACACACAACAAAACAACATACAACAACACAAAACAACACACAACAAAACACACAACAAAACAACACACAACAACACAAAACAAAACAACACACAACAAAACAACACACAACAAAACAACACAACAAAACAACACACAAAACAACACACAACAAAACAACACACAACAAAATATCTGGTTTCTGATTGTGCCTTAAAGGTTCCGGAAAACACAAACTGACTGGAAAATGAGACTAAAACACAAACACACACACACACACACACACACACACACACACAGAGATAAAGTAGGACGTTCTTCACTCGAGGCATTTCTCTGAGACGA
>JBBPBX010027000.1:0-15901 GCA_038048925.1 Garcialebias charrua
ACACACACATTCATACAGCACTCTACTACTACACACACACATTCATACAGCACTCTACTACACACACATTCATACAGCACTCTACTACACACACATTCATACAGCACTCTACTACACACACATTCATACAGCACTCTACTACACACACATTCATACAGCACTCTACTACACACACATTCATACAGCACTCTACTACACACACATTCATACAGCACTCTACTACACACACATTCATACAGCACTCTACTACACACACATTCATACAGCACTCTACTACACACACATTCATACAGCACTCTACTACACACACATTCATACAGCACTCTACTACACACACATTCATACAGCACTCTACTACACACACATTCATACAGCACTCTACTACACACACATTCATACAGCACTCTACTACACACACATTCATACAGCACTCTACTACACACACATTCATACAGCACTCTACTACACACACATTCATACAGCACTCTACTACACACACATTCATACAGCACTCTACTACACACACATTCATACAGCACTCTACTACACACACATTCATACAGCACTCTACTACACACACATTCATACAGCACTCTACTACACACACATTCATACAGCACTCTACTACACACACATTCATACAGCACTCTACTACACACACATTCATACAGCACTCTACTACACACACATTCATACAGCACTCTACTACACACACATTCATACAGCACTCTACTACACACACATTCATACAGCACTCTACTACACACACATTCATACAGCACTCTACTACACACACATTCATACAGCACTCTACTACACACACATTCATACAGCACTCTACTACACACACATTCATACAGCACTCTACTACACACACATTCATACAGCACTCTACTACACACACATTCATACAGCACTCTACTACACACACATTCATACAGCACTCTACTACACACACATTCATACAGCACTCTACTACACACACATTCATACAGCACTCTACTACACACACATTCATACAGCACTCTACTACACACACATTCATACAGCACTCTACTACACACACATTCATACAACACTCTACTACACACACATTCATACAGCACTCTACTACACACACATTCATACAGCACTCTACTACACACACATTCATACAGCACTCTACTACACACACATTCATACAGCACTCTACTACACACACATTCATACAGCTCTCTACTACACACACATTCATACAGCACTCTACTACACACACATTCATACAGCACTCTACTACACACACATTCATACAGCACTCTACTACACACACATTCATACAGCACTCTACTACACACACATTCATACAGCACTCTACTACACACACATTCATACAGCACTCTACTACACACACATTCATACAGCACTCTACTACACACACATTCATACAGCACTCTACTACACACACATTCATACAGCACTCTACTACACACACATTCATACAGCACTCTACTACACACACATTCATACAGCACTCTACTACACACACATTCATACAGCACTCTACTACACACACATTCATACAGCACTCTACTACACACACATTCATACAGCACTCTACTACACACACATTCATACAGCACTCTACTACACACACATTCATACAGCACTCTACTACACACACATTCATACAGCACTCTACTACACACACATTCATACAGCACTCTACTACACACACATTCATACAGCACTCTACTACACACACATTCATACAGCACTCTACTACACACACATTCATACAGCACTCTACTACACACACATTCATACAGCACTCTACTACACACACATTCATACAGCACTCTACTACACACACATTCATACAGCACTCTACTACATACACATTCATACAGCACTCTACTACATACACATTCATACAGCACTCTACTACACACACATTCATACAGCACTCTACTACATACACATTCATACAGCACTCTACTACACACACATTCATACAGCACTCTACTACACACACATTCATACAGCACTCTACTACACACACATTCATACAGCACTCTACTACACACACATTCATACAGCACTCTACTACACACACATTCATACAGCACTCTACTACACACACATTCATACAGCACTCTACTACACACACATTCATACAGCACTCTACTACACACACATTCATACAGCACTCTACTACACACACATTCATACAGCACTCTACTACACACACATTCATACAGCACTCTACTACACACACATTCATACAGCACTCTACTACACACACATTCATACAGCACTCTACTACACACACATTCATACAGCACTCTACTACACACACATTCATACAGCACTCTACTACACACACATTCATACAGCACTCTACTACACACACATTCATACAGCACTCTACTACACACACATTCATACAGCACTCTACTACACACACATTCATACAGCACTCTACTACACACACATTCATACAGCACTCTACTACACACACATTCATACAGCACTCTACTACACACACATTCATACAGCACTCTACTACACACACATTCATACAGCACTCTACTACACACACATTCATACAGCACTCTACTACACACACATTCATACAGCACTCTACTACACACACATTCATACAGCACTCTACTACACACACATTCATACAGCACTCTACTACACACACATTCATACAGCACTCTACTACACACACATTCATACAGCACTCTACTACACACACATTCATACAGCACTCTACTACACACACATTCATACTCTACTACACACACATTCATACAGCACTCTACTACACACACATTCATACAGCACTCTACTACACACACATTCATACAGCACTCTACTACACACACATTCATACAGCACTCTACTACACACACATTCATACAGCACTCTACTACACACACATTCATACAGCACTCTACTACACACACATTCATACAGCACTCTACTACACACACATTCATACAGCACTCTACTACACACACATTCATACAGCACTCTACTACACACACATTCATACAGCACTCTACTACACACACATTCATACAGCACTCTACTACACACACATTCATACAGCACTCTACTACACACACATTCATACAGCACTCTACTACACACACATTCATACAGCACTCTACTACACACACATTCATACAGCACTCTACTACACACACATTCATACAGCACTCTACTACACACACATTCATACAGCACTCTACTACACACACATTCATACAGCACTCTACTACACACACATTCATACAGCACTCTACTACACACACATTCATACAGCACTCTACTACACACACATTCATACAGCACTCTACTACACACACATTCATACAGCACTCTACTACACACACATTCATACAGCACTCTACTACACACACATTCATACAACACTCTACTACACACACATTCATACACACTCTACTACACACACATTCATACACACTCTACTACACACACATTCATACAACACTACTACACACACATTCATACAGCACTCTACTACACACACATTCATACAGCACTCTACTACACACACATTCATACAGCACTCTACTACACACACATTCATACAGCACTCTACTACACACACATTCATACAACACTCTACTACACACACATTCATACAGCACTCTACTACACACACATTCATACAGCACTCTACTACACACACATTCATACAGCACTCTACTACACACACATTCATACAGCACTCTACTACACACACATTCATACAGCACTCTACTACACACACATTCATACAACACTCTACTACACACACATTCATACAACACTCTACTACACACACATTCATACAACACTCTACTACACACACATTCATACAACACTCTACTACACACACATTCATACAACACTCTACTACACACACATTCATACAACACTCTACTACACACACATTCATACAACACTCTACTACACACACATTCATACAACACTCTACTACACACACATTCATACAACACTCTACTACACACACATTCATACAGCACTCTACTACACACACATTCATACAACACTCTACTACACACACATTCATACAACACTCTACTACACACACATTCATACAACACTCTACTACACACACATTCATACAGCACTCTACTACACACACATTCATACAACACTCTACTACACACACATTCATACAGCACTCTACTACACACACATTCATACAACACTACTACACACACATTCATACAGCACTCTACTACACACATTCATACAGCACTCTAATACACACACATTCATACAGCACTCTACTACACACACATTCATACAACACTACTACACACACATTCAGACAGAACTGTACTAAATCTCTATAAAGATCATCTGAATCTGTAGAGACTAATCAGAGCTTTAGATCACATTCATACAATGATGGGACACACATCAGAGGCAATGTGGGGTTCAGTGTCTTGCCCAGACACTTCAACATGCAACTGCTGGTGGAATCGAACCCTCAACTCTCCCACTGGAGGATGACTGCTCTAACCACTCAACAACAGCTGCCCCAAAGACAGGGACATGTAGATAAGAGCCAAAGTGTACCCTCCACGGTGCAGGACTCCATAAAGGATGAAGCTGATGAGGTCGCTAAAGTCCTGGGGGTGAAACGTGCTGCTCGGTGCACAGCTCATGTGATGACGAATGGCCAGAGAGATGTCTCTCATCTCAGACGGACTGTGGTTACTGTGAACAAGCAACAAACAAACATAGAATTAATAACTTTTTAAAAGCATTAAAGCTGAAATGGATGTGTGACTTAAGAAGTCTGACCTCAGAGCAACATCCAGGGGGACGGTCCTGAGCAGTTTGGCATACGCCTGCCTCACCTTCCCTGCAGAGTGGACCAGCTGAACCCTGCACACACTCACACACCTAACACATACACAATCATGAAATGTTCATCATAATATTACCATGTCGACAGCTCAGCAAGAGACAGAAAGAAAAGCTTTAACAGCTGAAAGGCCTTTAGACCTGAACTAGAGAACTGTACATGTTGAAGCTATAATCAACAAAACAGTAGCTAAAATTAGTCAAAATGTAGCCAAAACCAAAAGTAATAAAATTGTAGCTAAAGTAAAAGCGAAAAGTAGCTAAATATTAGACAAAAGTAGCAGAGCGGTAGATACATTTTCATTTACCCTTTAATTATCCAGGTTAGTCTCACTGAGCCACGAAAAATCATTTTCAAGAGAGGCCTGTTTAGAGAGCAGATGGTGGGGGTCAAGGGCCTTGCTCAGGGGTCCAGAGTGGGGTGAATGAGGGTGGAGGCAGGTGTGGGTGTTTCACCTTTTTCCACCCACATTTTTTGATGTTGTTGGTACTGGGGCTTTAACGGCGATCTTCCGATCACAGGCCCACCATCTCTAACCATCTAACCACTGCGCCACCACTCCCCCACACCACCACTCCCCAAACGAGCATGAACTGCATAAATAAAGCAGGTATGCTGAAGCAGATGTTAAAAGATTGACTGCTGTAAATAAGAACATCTCATATTTCTTTGGAGAATTATTTTTGAAAACTAAAACGTACAAAACACAATTGACAGCCCAGAGTTCTTGACTGAGCTGAACATTTTTATATAAAATGATCAAATAGCACAAAGTATGCATAAAATCAATGAGGAAACAATGGTAAAGAGGTGGACCTCTGCAGGAGTTCTGTGGACAGAGACGTGGACAGGGCCTGAAGGCTGCAGCAGCTCTGAAGACAAACACTCTGATCCTCGTGCAGAGCTAACAGAAAACAAAGAAGGAAACATCTGAAGCCTTTCAAAATGTTTTTGACAACGTTTAAACCATGATGAGCTCTTGGATGGAGATGGTAGCCTCACCATTATCCAGCAGGCCCCTGCAGAACTTGTTGAAGGAGTGCAGGGAGAACAGGGGGCTGTAGGTTTCACATTTCATCATCAGCAGAGAAACTTCCTGAGCCCAGGTGAGCAGAAGCTTCCTAACACATGGACATGAAGGAATGAGACACAGAACGCTATGTCTGGTCTTTAAAGGCAGGAGCTTAAGACAAACAACTCAACTGAATGACTGAAATACACAGAACGCTATGTCTGGTCTTTAAAGGCAGGAGCTTAAGACAAACAACTCAACTGAATGACTGAAATGTAACATCACGATCTACAGGAGGGGTGTCCACACATTTTCAGCATTTTAAAATGACCACGTCAAAGTGATCCATCTACTACCGGTACGTAAAGGCCCCATTTACACAAGAACACCCTCTGAAACAGTGTTTTTTTCAATGTTTAGTTATTATTTATGAACAAAAAATCAGCGGGTTTATATGAAAACATTGTAGTTTCCATGTCAGGTGGGTTACCAGATAAGAAATTATGAACAAAAATGCTATTATGAATGAAAATGAAATGATTAATGTGGCTTTAAAATGATAAAGTTTCTTTATTTTTAATGCGCCCCACATGTGGGGTACACGTGGTGGATAAAAAAATTGTACACAGAGTCCCAGTTACATCCAACAAAAGTATAAATTACAAAGAAAAACAGTAATAAGATCTAAGCTATGAACTAAGAAATATGTTAAAGCTGATACAGTATGTGTAACTTTCTGTTGTGCTCAGGACTTAGAAATATTTTCAGCAGGGAAAAGCATTCTGCTCCCTCCCCCTCAGAGCCTATATGGCTCTGAGGGGGAGCCACAGTCCGTGCTCTGCTGAACTTGAGTTCTTCAGCTCCGCCTCCTGCTGCATGTCCGCTCGGAGCCGCTTCAATATTCTGTGTTTATATGTTAATAAAACGTTCTAAAAAACAAAATAAAACCATGAAGCACTGGTCCAACAACACAAAAACACCCTGAAATCAGCAGAGCTTCACGCAGTCACGTTGGGCATGATTTAATTCGCTCGTGACTTCCTCATTTCTGTCAGTGGGGTCTGGAATGTCTGGAATGTCTGGAATGCTTCGCCCCCACTACATGTCCTGTGGCAGACGCTGCGAAGTTCGGTGATTATATGTTAATAAAACGTTCTAAAAAATAAAATAAAACCATGAAGCACTGGTCCAGCAACACAAAAACACCCTGAAATCAGCAGAGCTTCACGCAGCCACGTTCATAGGCGTAGATCCTGGGGGGGTCGGGGGGGTCCGGACCCCCCCAATCCTGGGGAAATATAGATCTGTCCCCCCCAATATTTCAATAAAGGAAACCTTTTCTTTAAACAATATAAATATAAAAAGGCCAAAAAAGAGAGAAATCCACCATTATTCTAAGAGAAAAAAAGGAAAATTTGCCCCCCCCCCCTTCTCTGTTGGCAAATGGTTTAGTCCAATGTTTACAAGGAACAACAACAGTAGCGGAGGTCACAGGCTCGCGGAGCCGCTGAGTGGGGAGTGAGCTGCTGCACAAAGTACTAACTTCCAGTAAGTAGCTACTTAAAACATAGGTGACAGTGACTGGGAGGAAAAGGTCTTTCACAGTGTTGAAAGACAAGTGTGTTTGTGTCTCATTAGTGGCGGTAGCAACAGCAAAACGCAACGAGGAGCGACACTTCATCAGCTAACACGTTAGCTTCAATGCTAACTAGCTCCCTGGTGGCTCACAACAGACAGAAGAATCTCGGCGCAGCTTACCAGGATGGATTCACATTCATCATATTTTCAGGTATGGAGTTCTTGAAAGAGTAATGATAAAATATGTGAAAGATAATTAATTTAAAAAGAATAGAGAAGATGTGATGATTAGTTAAAATTATTTTATATGTGTAGCACTTTGTTGCAGCTGTGGTTGTTTTAAGGGCTTTATAAATAAATTATTATTATAAAAAATGTTGAGGATCAATACTTATGTCACATGATTAATTAAAAAATGTCACTGTTTATTATATTACATTATTGATATTTTGTATCTGCAACTGGAAGATTTTATTCTTAATAGGTTCTTAAAAAATGCTACAAATTTGTTAAGGCATATTTTGAATGAATGTTACAAACGTGTTCATTTCTACAAAACAGTTAATAAAATATTTATAAAATAAAACAAATTTCAAATGTTACAGATTGAGTTTAACATAAAAGAAATAGTGTTTTATGTTTAAATATCAGTTAATAATTAATCCATTATGCCCCCTTGTTTAGGACTGGAACCAATCTCAGCTGCTTTTGTGTGAAGGCAGGGGACACCCAGGACAGGTCTCCAGTCCATCACAGAGACACCCAGGACACGTCTCCAGTCCATCACAGAGACAGACAAAGAGACAAACAACCATCCACACTCCCAGTCAAAGCTAAGAACAATTTACATTTGCACAGAAGAGCCAAAAAAATATTCAAACTGAGGACTCAAGTTCTTGATTGAGAGTTCTAATCACTACTGGTAATTATCAATAATAATTGATCATATTTACCAAGCTAAATCATTAAAGTCCATGACCCACCATGTTTTCAAATTGCATCGCCATTAATATTTATTAGTTTATTTAAAAATAATACAGGAGCGTTTATTTATATTGTAGAGAAATAATGCAAAATGTGTTATTTCATGATTTATAGCAGATTTTAGCAGAAGCTCCGGGAAGATCTGCCCCTCTCCAAATATGGGCATTCACATCACTAAAGATTCCGCCTTGGAGTTACAGGCGGAGTTTTAATAAGCCTTCATCAACTTCCATGACCGCTGCTCTAAGAGAGGAAAAAAAAAGAGAAGCGGTTGCTCACTGATGTCTGTCATATTCTGAGCAGCATCCACGTAGACATACTAGTTTAATTCGCTTGATCGCGACAAATTCATTCATTTCCGCATCGCCTTTTTATTCTCTCCCCTGACCAGACAGGTCGGGAGTAGAAAGGCAGCCGCAGCGCGGAGCTCTGAGCGCGCGGGCTTCCCCGTGCTCTCCCGTGCTCTCTGTGCTTCCCCGTGCTCCAGCAACAAGGCTGGGACAGAACCGAGCCCCGGCACGAACTTCAAAGCTGACGCAGCGGAACGGGGAGCCAGGGAGAAGCCGCGCGGCTCGCTCCTCTCTGGGCAGAGGAGAGGAGAGCAGCCAGCAACAGTCGCAGCGGTGTTATATCTTATTAAAAAGGTCTATAAAATAAATAAAAAATAAAAGCAGACCACTGGTCCAGTTGTACACAAAAATGCACCAGGAAATATGCAGTTTTACTCTCACTCTCATAAACCTCCATGGAAACTCACTCCTACCTTCTGCCTTGCTTTCTGGGTGGAGATCAATGTAACAAAAGGCATGACCCTTCGGGACTCTTCGGCCAGGTTTCCGGATTCATTCGGGAGTGGTTTTTTTTTTTTTTTTTTTTTAACCCTCGCCTGGCCCAAATGCAAAAATGAAAATAAAATTCATAAAATACTACAGTAATTATCCAATATGGTGAATTGTTACTGTCACGGTGGGTGTTGTCCTTTAATCATTGTGTGGAGTCTTTAATAATACAGACCAGATCAGATGTGATCAGGCAGTCATATATTCACATGTATGTAAATGTATTATTATTAATACTATGATTAAAGTTGAACCATGCAAATTTGTTTGGAACGAACAAGTGGACCTTTGTGCCTCTTGGTTCCACTGAAGTAGCGCTCAGTCTCAAAAAGTTTGGTGACCCCTGCATTAAAGTATTTCTTCTCCTTGAAAACTGTTTTATTTAAGCTTTAAGATTTTGGGAAGGTGTTGTACCAGATTACTGTATCAGTGACACTGACCACAGCAATCTATGAATACAAGCCAAACTGAAATTTAAACAATATTTAGAGGGGACCTATTTCGCAAAATACAATTTCCTTCAACTAAACAGCAACAAAACAGAAGTCATTCTCGTCGGTACCAAAAACTCTATCTCAAAATCAGAACATCTTCTCGTCCCCCTTAACAACTCTCTGCTATCCCCCTCCCCTCAGGTCAAGAGCCTCGGTGTCATCCTCGACACCACTCTCTCCTTCACTTCACACATCAACAATATTACTCGGTCTGCCTATTTCCACCTCCGTAATATTAACCGTCTCCGTCCTTCTCTCACACCCCGCTCCACAGCCATCCTGGTGCACAGTCTTGTGACTTCCCGTATTGACTACTGCAACTCCCTTCTCTACGGCCTCCCCAACAAATCTCTCCACAAGTTACAGATGGTCCAGAACTCAGCTGCCCGTGTCATCACTCAAACCTCCTACTATAACCACATCACTCCTGTCCTGCAGCAGCTCCACTGGCTCCCGGTTAAATCACGCATCATCTTCAAAATTCTACTTCTCACGTTCAAATCTATCCACAACCTTGCCCCTCCTTATCTATCCGACCTCCTACAAATCTCCATCCCATCACGCTCTCTCAGGTCCTCCTCTTCACTACATCTCCATGTACCCTCTGCCCGCCTCTCCACCATGGGGAGCAGGGCCTTCACCTGCTCTGCCCCTCACCTCTGGAACGCCCTACCGCCAGACCTTCGAAACACCACCTCCCTCTCTCTGTTCAAGACTGCCCTGAAAACCCATCTCTTTAGACTAGCGTATCACTAACTTTACTAAATGTATTTTATCTTACCATTTTATATCCTTTATGTATTTTATATTTCAATTTGTCTCTGATAATGTTTGCTCTGTATTACACTGTGTTGGTTTGTTAAGTGTCCTTGGGTGTCATGAAAGGCGCTTTTAAATAAAATGATTATTATTATTATTATTTAAAATTCTCATTTTGCCACTTGTCATTATTTGTCGTCTATTAATAATAATAATAATAATAATAATAATGTCTATTCCTGTCATCTGCGTATGTTCCCATACACAGACGAAATTCGTCTCTGCATTTAACCCAACCACCTACCAGGTGGTGCAGTGAGCAGCCCGAAAGCGCCCGGGGAGCTGGAGAAATAGGTGTGCACTCATAGACACCCCAAGCTGGGTAGTGGCCGGGGCGCGAACCCGCGACCTTCGGATCCGTAGTCAAAAGCCCTGCCACTAGACCATTTTAAATAAGAGTAATGAGTGTCACTATTGTACTGGTTAATAGTAGTATTAAGACTACTAAATAAAATACATGCCATTTAAATCAATATTATTGTTGATTATGCTACATAGTATATGCATGCAGTTTGGATAAACTTCCCTCTGTACATTTTGCATTACATTTCACTGTAACTTTGCCAACCCCCCCAAAATTGCTCTTAAAAAATTTCCCTGTTTATGGTCCCCCCCCAATAATGAGATGAAATCTACGCCCTTGGCCACGTTGGACATGAGTGTTTTTTTGCTCGTGACAAATCCATTTCCTCATTCCTGTGAGTGAAGGATGAAGCGATCACTTGACTTTTGACAAAAAAACAAAAGAAAAGTCCAGCTCTGGGATGAAGAAGGGATATTTAATACATTTGTGTCACATACAAAACAGTCCTGCATCGCTTTGCAATCCTTTGAATGAGAACGTGCGCGGCGCTGGGGCTGGGACAGGCGGGGGCGTGGGTTGGGGCGTGACAAACAACTCTGTTTTTATTGGCTGGTCATTGTCCGGGTCACTCTGTGTTTTTAGTGTTTTTATAAATGCTGATAGAGAAGCAAGGGGACTATAGTTTTTTTCAGAGATTACTTTGTCTAACATCAGTCTGTCAGTAGATAGTGACAGAGTGAAGAAATATGTTGAAAAATATATTGTTAGAAAAGTTACAGACTGCATTACAGTTACATAGTGCATCTTTAAACTAAAATTTAGGGATGGAGCCAATCCGATCCGGTATCTGCCTCCGATACCAGCATAATTTACGTATCGGATTTTTGATCCAACTTACCGATATTTTCCGATCCATGATGCAAGTTGGCTTCAAACTATGGAATGGATTTCCTGAACGGAGGCGTGTTTTAGGAACCCAGAGTAACAAGACCCACCTCACATTCAGGAAATCCATTTTACAGTTTGCAGCCAGCTACAGCGTGAGGACTGAGTGAGTAGCATCTTAGCTAATAGCTAGCCAACTTTTCATCATAACATGTCCGCTGTGTGGAAGTATTTTACACTCTGAACACCGTAAGACAGCAATGTTCAATGTTTGCAGAGCCATAGCGCCATATTAAACCACGGTCAAGTTAGTTTTACGTTGGACAGTCGAGCTCCGTGGCTTCAGCGGGACGCCACTTCTCACTGAACCGAAACACAGGCATCCCGACCTGGCCAGCCACGTCCCCGTCTCGGTGGAGGGAACAGAGAAGTTTCTAAACTTCCTTGTAAGAAATCCTTCATTTTCTATAATTACGATGAAGTTTAGAAACTTCTTGGTAAACATTTGAGCTCCGTGGCTTCAGCTGTGTGTTTTTCTTGTTCAATCCGGGGCAGGTGCTCTGATTTCGGTCAGCCGCTCTCAGCCTGTCCCTCCACCGAGACGGGGACGCGGATGGCCGGGTCAGGATGCCTGTGTTTCGGTTCAGCAAGAGTGGCGTCCACAAAGAGCATACAGACGTATGGGTCTTTCTGCTCCAGGTGGATGGGAGCAGTGTGGACCACAGATGAGATGACGTCTTCTGTTGATCAATTCTCGAGGTATGCGTACTGGTGAGGGTCCTCGTTGATATTCGTGGTTGTTTTGATGTGGATCGTGATCAGTCTTTAAAATGATTTAACGACTCATTCAACACTTGTTCTTCTCAAGGGCGGACGTCTCCTCTCGTTCTCCGCTTTGCTTTTGCTTTGTCTTGTCTGTGAAACTGTCTGAGAGCCTCTCTTCTACAAAATCTTCAGAATCATAACTATGGACTTCAATTTGGTCAGTTGGTCCCTCAACACAACTGATAACATTTCTTCAAAGAGAAGACAGGCTGTAGGCGAGCCAAGTTGCCCTGTTGGCATGCACACAGCTGGATATCTCATCGACTTGGAGATGCGTCTATCTCTGCTGTCATCTATGGATCTTAAGGACACATTTAATTCATTCAACCTTTATTTAGTCAGGTAAATCTCATTGAGCCTCGAGGGCTCATTTACAAAAGCGACCTGCTACAAACTAAAGAATGATGAACAGTGTAGTGGACCTACCCAGGGTCAAACTAAGGTTTTTGAACTGTCCAGTGATGACCTTTACTGACCTCTCAGTAAAGCAAGACGTTTACCACAAAATCATTCCATTAGTTGTAATCTGAGAATATAGTCATCAAAAGAGACTATTTCTATCTTTGATTTTATTCTAATGTAATCAAAAGAATAACTTTTGTCATTTTCATGATATATGTTATATGCTGTTATTCTTTAAATGTGAAACATCAATGTGTCATTTCTGCAAGTGAAAAGGTGTCAAAGTTCAGCTAATATGTCAAACTGTGCTTTTCAGATTTGTTTTAGAAGTGTTAAGACGCTAATCCAAGTGTTTTTCCTCTTGGAGTCTATGAGTCTGTCTTTTCCTAAACATTTCTCTCTGCTGCTAGTTGTGGCCTTGTACTCTGATAACAATAAGTGAACTCCCCGACCGGTCCTGTTGGACCAATGGGGAAAAAACAAGTCGCTCTCCTCTCAGAGCCGGTACTAAGTTCTAAGCTGTTGCTGAACGCTTCAGAGTTTGGAAGGAACGAGAAGGTTCCTGAGTTTGCTGGGAGCTTCAAAGACATGAAGACGTCCCAAAGAGCTGAATGAATGCCTGTCACCCGCCAAGGACAGTCATTCAGCTAAGGATTGTATAACATGCTGTTATGAATCCACTTCGAACAAGCGTAAGCTCAAGACTTTGTTTATTCCTTCATGGAATAGTTATCTTGAAGTCAGAGGCCTGAAGCTGACACATTTTCTGATGACCAACGCGAAAACCAGGAGACGTTGAAACGTAAACGAATACCCTGCTCGAAGGTACTGGTTCCCACAAGGACCCGTGCATCTGAAAAGCTACAAGGTCTTCTCTCTTACCAGGCTGTCGTCAAAAGGTAAAGAGCTGTTTACAAACGTACCTGGATTTTAGCAGAAGTCGGAGGAGAAGTGTCACTTTGGTAACATGCTCACGATAATTTCCTTTAAACCATCTTCCTCCTATTCTCCTTTCCCTCAATTCTAAGCTGGAAACTATTTTAAGCTAAAGAGCCCACAGACTAAATATGTTAACATCCAGTATTGAAGTCTGTTGTGTGAATTTAAGTGTGCTGACGTATTAAATTGAAAGAAAGTGAAATCATATCAATCAAGTGTAATGGTGTTAATTTAGTGATTTATTTTAAATAAATGGTAGTGTCGCCTGGCATACCAACTAAGTTAACGTGTCCATTGTCACTCTATAGCTCTGTTTATTTATCCATCATAAAGATCACAGAAATATTGGGTAAACTGAAAAAGAAAAGAATCCGTGAAATTACTATTCAATCTGAATAAGTAAGTTAATTAAGGATAAAGAGGTCAGCTTAATACTGACCCCTGTTAAAATCCTTTAGTTACATCTGGGTGGCACTATATGTGTTTAAAGACACAATATATGGTCTCCCTCATGTTCCCTTCAACAGCAATGGTAGAATTTCCTTAAACAACAAAGAACAGAAAAAAAAAAACATAGGAGAGAAATAGAAAGTGAAATGCAAAGTATCAAAACTAGCAAAACACCACAAGGTAGATGTACAAAATCAAAAACAAGAACATATCTGCAATGTCTAAAAAAGCTAAGTCTGGTCCTCTGGACATTCAAAAAATAAAACAAAACAAAGCAAAAAAAAAATGTAGAAACGTTTCGTCTTTCGTCCGAAAGACTTCCTCAGTCTGAGTTGCTGTATTCAGCTCAGTCTTATAAATATATCTGCAATGGTTGTTGCCAGGATTCCAAAAGATTCTTAAAACCATCATCCTGCGCCCTGGATCCTTTCCCCTCGTCTCTCATAAAATCCAATCACTCTGCAATAAGCCCACTTATCACTCAAATAATAAATCAGTCTCTACAATCTGGTCATGTTCCACTGCCTCTAAAAACTGCCATCATTAGGCCTCTTCTGAAAAAATCTAATTTGGATCCCGACATTTTTTCTAATTACCGCCCAATTTCACACCTCCCTTTTCTGTCTAAAGTGCTGGAAAAAGCTGTTGCTGCTCAGCTGCAGGACCACCTACAACAACACTCCCTGTATGAGAAGTTCCAGTCTGGATTCAGGGCAGCTCACAGTACAGAGACTGCATTGCTGAGGGTTACCAATGATGTCCTCTTGGCTGCTGACACTGGCTCTCCCTCCATCCTTGTCCTCCTTGACCTCACTGCAGCCTTCGACACTGTGGACCATAGTATCCTCCTCCACCGTCTTCATGTGGAGGTCGGTCTCTGCGACACCGTCCTGGACTGGTTCAATTCTTTCCTCTCCAATAGGCTGGAATTTGAACTGCCTTAACACTAAAACTTTCTCACACATTACCACACAACACAAAGATTTTAACACTGGACTCTGTGTCATCAAACGGGTTATTCACTAAACTCTCGGTCATGTGCTCATACAGTTTGCACTACTTCTCATACTTGCACTAATGTTTGTATTACATCACTGCCTATAGTCATAATACTGTTTACATTCTCTGTTTACATTTATTAATACTGTTTACTTTTATTACTACTGCTTACATTTAATTACTACTGTTTACATTTACAGTACACTACTCTAATATCTACACCACTGCTGATACATATACAGTGTGCTCTGAACGGTCTTATTTAGGGATGCCCAATGTGCCTTACTGCATATGCCACTTTTTGCCTCTATAACAACATCAACTACTACCTCATACATATACTGTGCACATTAACTCATACGCTGCTTTGCCACTTTGCAAATGTCAATGCTAGAAACCTTTAGTTTATTTTAGTTATACTTTTTATACTAGTATGCAAAAACTCAGGACAGTATTATGTTCATTAAATGTTTAATG
>JBBPBX010027000.1:26305-37638 GCA_038048925.1 Garcialebias charrua
TAAAATGTTTAATAATTTTACTTTTTCCACAGTAACTTCAAGCAGCTCACATTGCTGGCTCTTATGGTTCGGAGAATAGACCCCTTTCACGGATTGCGCAATACCGGAAGCACCGCCATGTTGGAGACACTCGCGCTGTAAACACACAGTAGTTGAAGTCGGAGCTCCGGTTTTATTTCTGATTTGACCATGTTCTCTGTAAAACAAACCTCTGTAAAGAAGACAGAAGCTGCAGGAGAGTATGTGGACCAGCTTCAGCCTGCAGCAAAGGAACGTTATTTGGATAAAATACAGATAATTGGCAGCTAAGAAGACCCATACCGGCTGTCCAACATGTCAGAAGATGAGAGGACCTTACCAGCTGTGACCTACGCAGACATTGTGAATTATTTGGTGATTTATATTTAATTTTTAATTTGTCTGTGTACATATAAATATATTTTGGGTGTGTTTTTAAACACACACTAGCTATGTATTCTTATTGTAAATGTATGTGACTCATCACATCAGTCTGAGGATTGAAGCAAATTTTGTCAAAATGATCTTAGATCCCTGTTTTTTAAGCTACATTTGATCCCTGGATCAACCAGATCTGAGCGGTTCCAGAGAGCAATGCCTTGATTTTCCTTCTTAATCCAGACTAAATGTGTAAATGTGTGTTTCAGTTCATCTTATAGAAGCTCTGTGCAGAACTACCTCAATACATATTTTTTAAATAAACATGTGAAGTACAATGATGGCTGACAAGTGTTATTCAAAATTTTCAACTCTTGTACAGTGTTTCAACACAAATTATATAAATAACAGCTACTCTGAGTGTTTCAACACAAATTATATAAATAACAGCTACTCTATGAATCTAATTACAGTACGAACTTTGAGGTGCATTCTGCAGACATTTATCTTTTAAGATAATAGTACGAATGGTTGTCTTTATATAGACCTTTTTTACCTTACAACTACTTTGAGTTTGGCAGAATATTTTCTAGTCAATACAAAAAGTGCACAAACAAAATGGTTAATGATACCGGTACATAATGTCATTTATTCTGTTTAAAAGAGAGGTTTTCTAAATCGACGTGAGCTATACAGTATCAGCACCACTATGTGAAACATATGTTGTAATATGTAAGTCATCTTGTTTGCTCACGTCTGTGTGATATCCATTACAGAAAAAGCATAATCAAAATTACATTCATCAAATCAATACATAAACAATGATATAGTAATTCATGCTCAAATCAAAAAGGCGTTCAATACAGGATCAACTGGACTTTATTTGTTACTAATAAAGTCCAGTTGATCCTGTATTGAACGCCTTTTTTGATTTTATCATGTCCTGGACGACTGAGAATCTTCACCAGCATCATGCTCAAATAAAGAGTGCAGTGAATGAAAAATCATGTCTGCCCCATATTTGCAAAAACAACTTCAAAGTAAAGGTGGAACAATGTAAAATAAAAATAAAAAAGGTTCACATCAGCTATCACTCTTCTATCCACTTGTTCTTTTTACAATTCATGCAGCTACTCATAACCCACCAAAGGTGATTAACCAAGGCACAGCACACAAAGCCAATCATATCGATTAATGCAACTTTTTCTGGATATCTACATGTTTGAAAATCGATAGGTAGAAGAGGGCCATTCAAGATTGTGTATTTTTGTCTAACACAGCCTATGACACGTTCAACATGGATTCTAACATGTGCTATTTGCCATGTTTTTTTTAGTTCTTTTTTGTCGTCGGTTGAAGCGTTCAGCTGCCAGATGTCATCCCACCATCAGCACCAACTGCTACAGACTTCTCTGCAGCACACGTCTTCAGTGAAGGCACCCAGTCTGGATCATCCTTGCTGTACAATGGAGCACGTCTGCCTAAGAAAAGAAAAAACATAATAAAATAAAAATTACTTAAATGAAGTTGTAAATAATTGGTGTGTTCATATGCATATGAATTTCAAAACAGGATTTACAACATAGCACCGGATTGTCAGTTGTCAAACAACACAAGAACAGTTAATTTAGGTTATTGTATGTGCTTCTTACATATTTAGTGTTTGTATGTATTTTTTGCTTTTCAACTTGAGAGCTAGATGTGTAGTTTATCATGACAGTGCTCTTGTCATGAGTGTCATGTGCTCTTATGAATTTTGAATAATCAGCATAAACAACTCAACAACTGAAAGCTTTGTTAAGCTTTCAGTTGTTGAGTTGTTTATGCTATTTGTAAAAAACAAATAACTCAACAAAAAAATTTAACGTTCCATGTACATTTTATGCAGCACAGTTAAAGGATTGTAATAATAATAATAATCATCATTTTATTTAAAAGCGCCTTTCAGGACACCCAAGGACACTTAACAAACCAATTCAGTTCAAACATTATCAGTGACAAATTGAAATATAAAATACATAAGGATTATATAATATAAAATACATTTAGTAAAGTTAATAAGACTAAAGAGATGTGTTTTCAGGGCTGTCTTAAACAGAGAAAGGGAGGTGGTGTTTCAAAGGTCTGTCCTCGTGCTCAATAAACTTATGATTCGTGTAATGCCCTAATTCACTATAATCTACTGTAAGAAATATATTACCTGACACAAAGTGTGCAGAGCAAATTCGGATGTTGCTCAGTGTTTTTCAATCCAAGTTCTGGTTTAGGCTGCAGCCACAGACGTCCACGTTCCTCTGATAACTGCTGAATTACTTCACCTTGATTTGTGATCACGAGTGGTAATCTGTAAAACAGAAGGCTTTTTCTCTCAATCTGACCGATTGTGGCAGCCATGGACACGACAATAATTCACCATTTTTTGATTTTGTGTGACCAGACGCGACGCACCACTACAATAGCTTTGAGGCTAACACCGCTATGTCGCCAAGATGGCTACTTCCGGTATTTTTCCAGGGTTGATGACGAGCCGTGAAAGGGGTCTATAGGCTTTCAAGGTTGAAGATGACAACATCTAAATAAACAGCGACTCTGGTCCATCTACGGTCAAAGAAGGGCGGTGGGTGGGGAAACCCCCTGTGTGTGAGCCAGCAGTGTTAAATATCAAAGCAGTTTTCTGTGAGTCGAGCTGAACGGAGCTCAGCGGTGGAAACTCCATGATGTCAGAGGCATTCATGGTATTCATTCACATCTCAGATTGTTTTTGACACATTAGGGATGGAGGTTGTAGCTGTTGGCTAATGAAAGATGATGTTTATATATACACATAGCAACAACAACATCAAATTCAGCCAGCCCTACACGCTGAGGCTCTGGGCAAGCCCCGGGTAGACCGACGCCATGAAGACACGTCACTAAGTTTAGCTGCAACTGCTGTAAATGTCAACAAATTAAATGTCACGTGTGAAGCCTGTTTGCTTTTGAGTCTGACGGTGTATACACACATTAATTATGTGTAAGTGCATGTTTGGTGTCACAGCTTGGACTACTCGTGTAAACCAATGCCAAATAAGGATAAATAAAAAATTCCAATATTTTCACAAATGTGAACCTAACTTACTGCAAGCAATTCTGTACACTGTGGTGTGGTTATGTACAGTAAAAAAAAAATAGACTGCACATGTTAGTGGATGTGCACCATGACATTAATCAAACTAGACAGTGTCACATGGGGCCTTTTTATAACCATTTATCTTTCCCATGTGTTAGTGTCCATGGTTATTTAGCTATTTAAGCAGAAACATGTGGGTCTATGTGACGAGTGGCAGCACTTTGGGGACACACGTGTTTGAACTGCTCAGTAACTTCAGCTAGAAAGCAAAGGGTCAAACAGGTGGTGTCTGTTGTTGGAAGCCCCATTCATCCTTGTAATTAATTACTGTACAGTGTTAGAGGCTTTCCACTCCAACATCCCTTCATCAAATGTGTAGTGGAGGGAGGCCAGGACAGTTCACTCCTCACATCAACAATGATGGCTTGTGTCCCAGAGTGTGTTCAGCAGCCACCTTAAGCAGCTGCCATATTGTTGTTTTAAACTTGTACACATGCAGAACGTTTATGTGCGGGACTAGTGCTGAATTACATGTCGCCACACAACTTTTAAAAGGTAGTACGTGAACTGACACCTCAGCAGAAGACTATGAGGAGCACAAACAGACCAGAGTTTGAGGACCCCAAACTATCATTAAAGTTTGCCATTTGAAAAAAATTTCTTTGCCTACACTATTGGTGGAGAAAAAAAAGTGGGTTGAATGAAAGCTTCATGCTTCATGCATTGTTCAACAGCAATAGGGTAAATAACTGGCTCCATGTCAAACTTCATTACTCACTTGAAACAGCATCACCTAAATGTATATGTAACCGCCATGAAAAATAAAATACTAAAGCGCAAACCCAGCAACCTGCAGCATTCAAACAGCCCCACACCAACAATTCTGACTGGGACACTTCATAAAGTAGTTTAGATTGAAGCAGACTAATGACCATGCTCTGCTGTCAAAAAGTCCCGTTTTAAACACGAAATAAAATTAACAGAATAACATCAACCAAGTTTCTTCTTGTCAGCTTTTAACCAGTGAAGTATACCAGATTAATAACATTATTGACTTCAGGAAAACAAAACTGAAAGTTATTCACCATAACTCATGTTCCCTGAAGGAAGAGAACGAGGTGCAACATACTTGCTATGGGAATTGCACCCCCGCGCGATTACCTGAAGGAATATACTCACGCCTTTACAGCAGGGGCGTCACTGCCACACCAGAGGTCCCGCCCTCTGGGTACTTAAGCGGCTTGCGCCCCTCTATCTTTCTCCAAAGTTGCACTTCACCAAGCTTTCAGCATTGAAAAGGGCCAGCTATGTTGCACCTCGTTCCCTTCCTTCAGGGAACATGAGTTATGGTGCATAACTTTCAGCGATTGCTAAAGTTTAAAGCAAATAATATATATATCAGTCTCTGTGCGCATAGAGACTGTGTTGACACAGCACGGGCATTTTGTATGGTTTTTACCACATTTTCCAGCAGGCCTGACGCCATCAGCTTGTTCTTTTCTGCCAACAAGCTGAAATTTGTGACAGTTCCTGGCCTAAGCGGCTGGACTGCCCCATCTGGTGACATAGCCTATCTCTCGGACCTGATTCACCCATATGTCCCTCCACGTGCTTTGAGGTCAGAGGATCAGGTACTCTTAATAGTTCCAGAAACTCGCCTTAAGCGCAGGGGTGACAGGGCGTTCTCTGTAGCAGGCCCAAGACTCTGGAACGAGTTACCGCTGCTCATCAAACAGGCCCCCTCCCTCTCGGTTTTCAAATCCCGGTTAAAAACTCACTACTACTCCATCGCTTTCAATGCCAGCTGATTTGTATTGGATCGTTTGATTTATGATCTGCAATGTTTTTATGTTTTTCGTGTTGTACTTCATTGTCTGTGTTGCCTGTTGCGTGTTTGTTTGTCCAGCACTTTGGTGTGGACTTGTTCCTGTTTAAAGTGCTTTATAAATAAAATGGTATGGTATGGTATAGTTTGGCCCTGAAGAAGAACGGTTGGTGCATCCAGTTCTCATCCAAGGGCCCTGGACGCTGTGAACCCCTAGGGGTCAACCAAGTTGGGAAGAGGGCTTCCTTGCCGATGTGCTACCAGGCTGCTCTGCTTGAGGGTAATCGAGGGCAGATGTGACCTGTCATCCGTATTAGACAGAGTTGGAGCAGAAAGTCTATTTTCCCCCTCCAAGTTTGGAGTCATGGGACTGGGAGACTGCGAGTTTTGTAAACGAGCAGATCTTCTGACTCCAATCCATTTTCTGGAATGGTCCAGTTTACTGGTCCTTGGCTTTAACAGAGCGTCGGAACCAGGCAAACCGACCGGGGTCTGTGTTTCACCCGTTGGGAGAATTTTGTTTGAGAGCAGAGCTGGATCAGCACAGAGAGGAAGGTCATGTGCTGTCTGATCACTGCCTGGACATTGCGTGTCCCTCATTAATAATAAAGGGGCAGCTGCAACGTGAGAACGTGGAGATGCTCCTTTTAGTTTGGCAGACTTTAGATTATTTGGTGATAGAGAGCCCAGTCCCCTTCGAAAAACAGGAAGAGAGATCTGATTCAACTCTGATTTGTTTACATGCATAGCACCTTGAACACAATTGCTGCTGTGAAGGTGTGAAGCTTGTGGCTACCTATGGGCATCTGACGTGGCCCCCCTATCGTTAGATTCTGTCGGCATGCCTCCCTGAGGTGCGGACATGTCACGTGTTCGCCTGGTTAGTGTATTGGTTGCCCCGTTATTCACAATGGAGCGGGGGCTTGAGCACGTGACACCCCTCACCTGTCTCTGTGAGGGGTGTGGGGCTGCTTGAAGACGCCTCTGTGTCTGTTTACTGCAGACGAATCAGAGGCACCCTGCTGGGGTTTATTGATTGGACTAACACCCCGTGGGCCGTGAGGGAGGGGGGGGGGATGGCCCCCTCCCTTTATGATGGCTGGAAGGCCAGAGGGACCTGTTCTGCTGAAGTTATTTGTGTGTTGTTGTTTTTTTTTAGAGTCAATCAAACCAAGAGGGGCTGTTTTATGTGCTTTATTCGTGCTTATGTGCAATGACATAGATGATTCTGTCACTCACAACAGAGAGAGCATGATTTGTGCATGCGATAGATTTACCAGCTTTTTGTACCGTGTTACAAATAAAGTCTGGACATGAAGGGATCATTCCCAGTACCACGTGAACGGGTGATTGTGTATTGTAGGAACGTGGACCTGGTTCATCAGGCACGTTTCTGTCTGGTGTCCCGGTTTGCCGAGGAGGCCCTGTGTCTGACCGCCTGGCGGGGAACAAACCTGTTTTTGCTCTATGCGTGCTCGGTGTGAGGTTGGCCCGGCGGGGGTCTCTGCCAGGGCTCCTTCTCGTATGCTGGCCGCTTCTGCGGTGGGGCATGCGTTGCCGAGCGGTGTTGAGGCTGCACAGGTCTACCTCCAGCAGACTCCCTTGGGGGTGCGAAGCTTCTTCGGGGAATGCCCACCCGGAGAGCTTCAGCCTGTTTGCGCCTTTGGTCCAGCTTGGTCTGAATTCATTCCAAAGCTTTTCCAAATAATCCCGTCAGCTCTATCGAGTGGTGGAGAAGAGGCACCTTTTGTCCCTCGGGGAGATCCGTTAAAGTCATCCACAGATGGCGTATCGCGATAACCACTTCTGCCATGCCTCTGCCCTGAGCAACAGCGGCTGTCCCCATCATGCGGAGCATGAAGTCTGTTGCCCTGCGGGCTTCATCCAGCAAGTCGGCTGTAGCCTGCTTGTCCATTGTTACCTGGAGCTGTTGTAGTTTTTCAGCTAGGTAAGCCTACATCAACGCGGACGCGTTCATGGCGCGCGCCGCGAGTCCCTGAGCTCTGTAGCATTTCTCGAGAAGAGACGCCGAGGCTCGACAAGCTTTGCTGGGAAGAGTTGGTTTTGTTCCGGATGACTTGGGAGCCAGGTGAGACGCCAGCGTGTCCTCAATTTGAGACACGTTGGCTATTCCCACCTCATCCATCCCATCCACGTCGAGGAACTATGAGAGTGGTAAGAGCATGGGAGCTCGGGGCTGAGCCCAGGTGCGAGTTAGTTCTGTGAGGAAGTCCGGGAACACGGGCATCCTTTGCCTCCTGGCTGCCTGCTGTTTTGAATAAAAATAGTTTCTTGCCAGCCTCGTGACCTGTTGGCGAGGTGGAAGCTCTGGCCATGGGATGTGCAGCGCGTCCGCTGCTCTGTAGCACAGGTCGAACAGAGCAGGGATAGAAAAGTCAGTTTCTGGGAGCACAGGTACCGGGTCTGGGAGAGATCTTCTCCCTGTTCCTCCAGTTCGACGTCTGCGTCCTCCACAGAAAATTCACCTGAGGCTGAAATCGAGATCTCGTCCTCGTTCATCATGTCTCGAGTGTCGAATTCGACTGTTAAATCCACCATAGGGGCCAGCATGTCGGGGCTGTCACCCCATTCGACTCGTGTGTTGTCGTGTAGAGCCATGTTCTTGAGCTCCGGCGTGGGAGTGAGGGGCTCAGTGGTGTCCGCATCTGCTGGCACTGCTGTGGCGCCCATGGCCTTGGCGACGAGGTCAACCCGGTGCCATAGCACCGCATCCAGCATCTGGTTGCAGTGTGGGCAAAAGTTAGGCGCATCCAACGCTGTTTTTGCGTGTAGCATTCCCAGGCAGACTGGACAGGCCTCGTGGGTGTCCATCGCCACGAGGGAGAAACCGCATCCGCTAGGACAGGCGCGCGAGGTTGGGCTTGCCGTCCTGCTGGTTTTCCTTGGAAGTCTTGTCTTACGCTTTCCTTTCTCTGGAGGCATGTCCGAGATAAGGCGAGCGAGTCCTTCCAGAATCCTTTTTCTTTTAATTTGTTTAGACGTCTCCTCCATCGTGTCGCTTTTGCTGGCTAGCCCGCTACGAAATTAGCAGGGGTAGCAGTGTGACGCAGTTAGCGCCGTCGAGCGAAGCAGTCTGTGGAAAGAGGAGAAAAAAATACTTTGGGGTTAGAGAAAATGTGCCGGACTAGCTTTCGCTAGTCCAGCAGTAGCAGGAATAATTCTCTGTGCGCTCTGTGTAGGAAGCAAGTTCACCTCTGGTTGAGCGATTAAGCAACAGAGAAGTCCCGCGAAGAGAGGTAGTTCAGGTTTAAGCGAGGTGAAGGGCAAATAAGAGAAATATGGATGGGCGTCAGTCGCTTAAATACCCAGAGGGCGGGGCCTCTGGCACGACGTTGACGCCCTAGCCGTAAAGGCGTGATTGTATTCCATCAGGTAATCGCGCGGGGGCGCAATTCCCATAGCAAGTATGTTGCACCTTGTTCCCTTCCTTCAGGGAACATGAGTTATGGTGCATAACTTTCAGTTTCATGCTGCTGTGTTCATCCGTGCTCAACTGCTCATACAGACTCATGTTTGTGCTGCGGTTTGAAGTAATGCTTTCTATGAAATGATATATTTTTAGTTGATGTTTTTCTTAGTTCATATCTTAGATGTTATTACTGTTCTTATTTTACATTTTATTGTTGGATGTAACTGGGACCCTGTGTACGTAATCATGTTTCATCACATGTACCACATGTGGTGCGAATGACAATAAACATTCTCTGACTCTATAATAAAGCTGTCTACAACTAATGCAAAGCTTCTGCTATTTACTTATATGTACTCAAGTGCATGACATTTATTTATTTGATTTATTTAATGGAACCATACCAAAAACTTACCAAACAATGGCTTCCTATAGTGTACTCATCACCAACTTGCGTCCATGTAATGTGGTGAAATAAGTATGAGCACAGCTGGATGAACACGTCACTGGGAGTACATTTTCTTCTTCTTCTTTGTATACTTTTTAAAATCATTTTCTCCACTCTTAGCAGCTCTTCAGTGAAATGTTCTTCAAGCTGTTTCAGATGCTCCAGAAAAGTTGCATCTGCACTGCAGCCAGATGAAACACCCACAAAAGCTTTTTTCCCCCAGATAAGTTCGTCTCACAAGGCTCTTCTTCCCTCCACTTATAACAGCAACCTCAGTTATGTAACCGGGTATGAAGATAATTAGTGGCTGAATAATTGAGCGTGTGCCTGTGACAGTGTAACTGTTTGATGGAGTGTGTGTGTGCGCATGTGTGTGTGTGTGTGTGTGTGTGTGTGTGTGTTTGAGAGAGATGGAGGACTTCTGGAAGGACTCCAATGTATGAATCTGCCTGTCTATTGTGGCATAAAGCCCGAAGCATATCTCTGATCCAAAACGCTCACAAGCACAAGAGACTGAAGATTGGCAAATTTCAACAAGAAAAAAAGAGCCAGCTTTTCTCACTTTTTTGCCAGAACTAATGGCTATTGAAAACCACCCACATCCTCTGCAAAGTACCATTGCTAGAATTTGTTTAACACAAGTCAACATTTGTCTGCATGTCCTTTTAAACTAGTGACCTGAGTTAAATTGCATTTCACACTTTGCACAAATGCTCAACTATAGGAGGTAAAGCTCTACATTACACCTTTAAAGCTCTCCTTGTCCTGAACAGGGTTAAAGAGAAAATGGAGAAACTTACTGAGCTGTGATAAAAGTGTAGAGATCAAGAACAAGGGATGAAGTGCTGATGTACGGTAGAAGGTAGACTACTGTCAGACAACGTGAACGAGATGACTGAAAGTAGGGTGAATTACAGTGGAAGGAAGGGAAAAACAGAGAAAGAATCAGAAGTTACAAAGTGATATGGATTTTTAAAAACTAAATATGTGGAGACAGATAGGTTACCAGATGATGTGTGACCTGTTATACTTCCAAAAATAATAACAATAACCACTTGACCCTCCAACCCCCCCCCCCCACACACACACACACACACACACACACACACACACACACAAACAATAATGGTACAATGACACAAGTAGATTGTCCAGATATGCTGATACTAAAATGCTTACACTGCAACCACCTGCCCATCATCACTATGACTATTTTCATTGTACTGAAATGGCAGCACTAAATTATATCAGTCAACATCCATCCATTATCTTTTACCCACTTCTTCCATTTTGGGTCACGGGGGTCGCCGGTGCCCATGTCCAGCAATCACTGTGCGAGGTACACCCTGGATGGGTCGCAAGTCTATCACAGGGTCACATAGAGACAAACAACCATTCACGCGCTCACTCACGCCTAGTGACAATTTAGAGTTACCTAACATGCATGTTTTTGGACTGTGGGAGGAAACCAAAGTACCCAGAGAAAACCCATGCATGCATGGAGGGAACATGTGAACTTCACCCAGAAAGGCCCCTGGACAGATATTTGAACTAGGGACCTGCTCGCTGAGAGGAAGCAGCTCTACCAGTTGCGCCATCGTGCTGCCCTCAGTCCACATCCCACAATGGAAATACAAATACATTCAACTTCATATGACAACAATCAAACATTACTTGTTACATAGTCAAATACTTTTAAGATTACTGGATAGAGATTTAAGAAACCACCAAAACTCTTGGTCCCTTTGACTTGTACACCAAACACAGACCACAATATAGATCTATATAAGCATATTGGTCAAACTTTAATTTTGCTGAGACCAAAAAACAATGGCAAAGTTTTGAGAGTATGTCTAAAACCAACTGGTAGAAAGATAAAAGAGACGCACATTACAACATCCACTACTTTCCATTATTCTAAAGGCAATCCAACTAGATCATAGGAAGCAGCATTAACTGATATTTTTCTCTATCATTACTGTGCGCATGACCTAAGATTTCTTTCTCCATAGTGTCTAATTCAACATAACAGAAAAAAAACTTCACTTAGGCAAAACCAGTTTGTTTTACAAGTGGAACCATAGGTTTAATTTTTGCTTTTGTTATCAGGTCTTTATGAAAAGCC
>JBBPBX010027001.1:0-12225 GCA_038048925.1 Garcialebias charrua
TAGAGCTGCTGACTCTCAGCGAGCAGGTCCCTGGTTCAAATCCTGGTCCAGGGACCTTTCTGGGTGGAGTTTGCATGTTCTCTCCGTGCATGCGTGGGTTTTCTCCGGGTACTCTAGTTTCCTCCCGCAGTCCAACAATATGCATGTTAGGCTGATTGGTAACTCTAAATTGTCCCTAGGTGTGATTGAGAGAGCAAATGGTTGTTTGTCTCGTTTGTCTCTATGTGGCCCTATGATGGACTTGCGACCCATCCAGGATGTACCCCACACCTCAACCAGTGATTGTTGGACATGGGCACCGGCGACCCCCATGACCCAACATGGAAGAAGTGGGTAAAAGATAATGGGTTCAGAGTGCCTGAAGGCCCTGGAACCTTGGAGAGATTTGTCTGTTTTCACGGAAGGGGTCCCGCTGGGAAGGGTGTCATCTTGTGTGGTCATCACGAGGGATGCCTCAAAATCAGGATGGGGGGCGATCTGCAGAAATCAGAACGCCCACGGCCTTTGGAATAAACAGGAAGCGAGATTACATATCAACTTCCTAGAGTTGTTGGCCATATTCCTGTCATTAAAATACTTCTTCAGCAAAGGTCTGATTGCAGGGCAGCATGTCCTGGTGAAATTAGATAACAGGACCACAGTGTCCTTCATCAACAGAGAAGGAGGGACAAGGTCCCAGGCCCTCCTTGGACTGATGCCGAAGATGCTCACATGGTGTACTCCAAGAATCTTGTCACTTAGGGCGACTCATGTCCCTGGTGAACTAAATTATGGAGCAGATGCCCTCTCAAGAGGGCCTCTCCTGGCGTCAGAATGGAGCCTGAACCCACAGATTGTGGAACAGGTCTGGTCACGTTTTGGGAGAGCCTCTCGCTTCTTGCAGAGCTAGCTCACAGTGACCTTTACTTCTCCTTGAGGGAAACAGTTGCACAATTGGGAACGGATGCTCTGGCACATGATTGGCCAGCAGGGGTGCTCTACTATGCCTTTCCACCTGTCCCTCTGATCGAGGTGACACTGGAACGTGTACCCCAGGAAGCCCTCTCCTTGATCCTGATAGCCCCTAGGTGGCCGCAGAAACCGTGGTTCCCGGAGCTGATCTCAATGTTATCAGGGATACAATGGCAATTGCCTCCTCACAGGGACCTGCTGACTCAGGCACGTTGGTAGCTTCTACACCCACGTCCGGAGTTGTGACAACTTTCAGCCTGGCCTTTGAAGGGAACTGGCTGAGAGCCTAAGGCTTTGATTGCTTTATCCCAAAACAAACAGCAACAACATACACAAGGGTGCCCCTTGGTGTTTATGTTTGCTTAGGAGATGTTCAATGGAGGGGTTCCCCTCTCCTTAACGGGTCTCCAACATCAGGATGGGCTCCTCTTGCCAGTGGTGCCCCTTGTATATGTACAATTTTTTTCACCTGGGGACTTGGGAGGTTACCCTGTGCTTGACCTGGGTTTTCTACCTCCACATTGCCACCCAAATACTAGTGGCGTAATGGGTCCCTTGCTCCTTTCCTACTGTTTCTCAGGTTTTTCCAGAGAAAAAAGGAGATGATGAGTATTCACACTAGTTGAGCACGCTTATGCTGTCTCTAGCTGGTGTTTTTTATCTATATGTCCAGTGGTAACATCAAGCTGATGTTTCTACATTTGGCATTTTTTCTTCTCAGCCTGTGCTCTCTACATACCTTGTAGAAATCAGCTGGGAAATACCTGTTGTTTTAAGGCAGATGTTCTCACATGCATTTTGCTGAGCATTTCAAGGGCGTGAATGAATTACGTTCCCATAGCATATGTTGCACCGAGAGACATGACTGAAAGGGAACTGAAAGTTATGCACCATAACTCATGTTCCCTGAAGGAAGGGAATGAGGTGCAACATATCTGGCCCTTTTCAATGCTGAAAGCTCGGTGAAGTGCATTTTGGAGAATGATGAATGGGCGTCAGCGGCTTAAGTACCCAGAGGGCGGGGCCTCTGGCGCGACGCTGACGCCCCTGCCGTAAAGGCGTGAATGTATTCCTTCAGGTAATCACGCGGGGGCGCAATTCCCATAGCATATGTTGCACCTCGTTCCCTTCCTTCAGGGAACATGAGTTATGGTGCATAACTTTCAGGTTAATGTCTAGTTGGTTGAAGACGCGGTAACCTGTGTGAGTATCCATGTAATCTGTATGAGAACCAAATGTTACACTGAAACAGTGGAGACTTGACTCATTTGGGATGTACTAGAGCTGTGATTTCTAACCCAGGCCTGAAGCTACAAAAGCTGAAAAGAGCACCACGTTCAATTAAAATATCCTTGTTCTATATTTTTCCCAAATACTTTTGCTCTAAAAATACATTACAGTATTTCTGTTCATCTAGCCTATCTTTAGATATTTTTATTTTATTTTTTAGATTATTTGTTTTGTATGTTAATATCCATTTGGTGAAATAAGAAATCTTATATATTTCCTTCTTTCAAATATATATATTTTAAATATCATGTCAAACTGATTTGCTTACAAAAGCAGTAAAAGCATAATAAAAACAAGTATTTTTGTGTTTGGGCCTGTAATTACAGTTAAATGGTAGGATCTGGTTCAGAAAAAAATGGCTACGGACTGGAGTCAGGTCAGATGCCTGAGTGCAACTCTAGCATGTACAGCCCTGTTTAGTACATCCTGACTGCTCTACAGAGCATCAGAGGAAAGGAGCCACATCAGTATCTCAGGTGATAGATTGAAAAAAGTTTTAATCACACACTCTGTGCTGTTGCCTGGCAACAGGTTCCCCTGTTCAGAACTTGTGTTGGTTGAGGAGAGGCAAAGATAAGAGGATGGTGAGCCAAACTTACAGTGAAGATAATGGGGAGACTGAAGCGAATGGCATGACATGCTTGACTGAATTGGCTGCAATTAAACGTAAAAAGATGACAAAAAGGATAATGAAAAGCTATTTTAGAAATATTCTGGTAGGAAATTAAGAGCCTCTAATGTGTTTGATTTTATATAACTTGGTGTTTAAGTCAAACAAATAAAGAAAAGTAAACAAACAAATAAATACAATATAGCCAAAGTTATCATTTTACAATTTAGAGCCGAGCAGCTACAAATCTGTATTCTATTTATTGAATTACATATTTATTTTCAAGGTGAGTGCTTTAACTTGATTTTCAGAAAATGCACAATGCTATAAACACATGGCTGAGCATATTTATTTTCTGTCTATTCAAGTGTATCTGTGAGCCTCTAACTGTGAAAAGTGTACACACACTTACACAGCCATGCCGTGCAGTAAATTAATAGATTAGTAGGTCTAACACATCATTATTTGCCTTCAAAACAACAACTAGCATCAGTCCTTAAATTCAGGTTGTTGTAATTTGTGCCATTAATTTTGTGCATTAATTACTGTTGTTTTAGGAGTTTACTCTTTGCCAAATTGGAGCAGCTGTTTCATTAATCCACACCAGCCATGACGGGAACAACAGATGTGGGAAAATAATAAATAAATAAAAGATCTTGCTAAGACAACATCTTAGATGGGATGATTATGATGCGTTCCAGCGTTTCAACTCCATTTCCTGGTTTGGTCAGTATGTGAGGATAAGAGGAAAACCCTCTGGGCATTCTAGACCTTCAGAGAAGGCATCGTAATTGAACACATTTGAAATCTTAAAGCCCTGTCACACTATAACGTTTTAGAGAACTTATGCTGACATGTAACTTTTTCCCAACACGCTGGTACATGCTGAAGCTAGAAAAAATTAAGCCTTTTTCTGGATGGATACATACTGTATCACTACCAATATGAACAAATAATACAACATATAAATATTTTGTTCATAACTTGTCTAGATTATACATAATTTACAAGCTTATGTCAGCATTTTTATTTTTATTTTGCAGACGAGTAACGTTAGTGTAACCTATGCCAAACTTATGCAGAGCATGTTGGAGCAGATTACAATGAGGGTGGCTGTCACACAGTAACAAATAGCATCAGTGTATGAAAATAATACCAAACATGCTAATGCAAATTGTATGCTAGGTGTAAGTTTTGAACACGTTACCAGCACATGAGCTTGTTGTGTCAGTTCCAGCCAAAACGTTTGCACATGCACAAAAATTCATTTGACATGTTGCTGATAAGTTCGACATAAGTTGCAGGTATGTGACAGGTAAGTTATGCACAAGTTCATATTACATGTGGGCTACTCATACGTTGAAATGTGTGGGGAAACCAGCTGTGAACGTTTGAGTAACTTATTTCTGATCAAATTACTTCTAATGTATCTGTAACTTAAATGTATTGTTTCACAACATATTGTAATGTATGTGCCTCAAAGGGTTAATATGCTCAGTTCCAAGAGTAGAGGGATGTCTAGGTGTGTGTGTGAGAGAGAGAAGAAGATTTTGATTTTTAACAAAACTTTATTTACACAATAAGTTAACACAACAGTGTTAAAAATATGAGCAAGCTTTAAATAAATATATACTGTACACAAGGAGCTTCTTATACTGTAGTTCTCCCTGATCAGAAATGGTGCATAAAACCTTCTTAGATCCCCACAGTTTCACAAAATTATCCGTGTCCAGTGTCTCTGTGGAAGTAAAACTCCAATGCTGGTCTGGCGATGACGTTGCACTTCCATAGAGCCACGGCATCAAGTTGGGGTCCAGCCTGCAGTCTGTCTCTGCAAGACAAGTAAACAGCCATTTTTGTGGGCGGCCGTGGCGTAGTGGTAATGACCGTCGTCCCCCGATCGGAAGGTTGGAGGTTAGAATCCCGGTTCCCCATACCATGTGTCGTTGTGTCCCTGGACAAGACACTTAACCCCGAGTTGCTCCTGGTAGGACTGGATGGCGCCTTGCATGGCAGTCTGCCGCTACCGGTGTATGAATGTGTGTATTAATGGGTGGATGGTTGGTATTGTAAAGTGCTTTGGGGCCCCTCATAGGGGGCTGGAAAGCGCTATATAAATAAGCTCAATTTACAATTTGCCTCGGCCACTAAAACGTTTAAACTTTGAGATTCAAACTTAGTGGCTTTGCTGTAACGTACTCCATTAATAAAAACAGATTTGGTGAAAACGGTGTAAAAAAGGCTAAAGATCCTCGTCATTAGATTAAAACAGAGCCGTCAGCCATATACTGTACATTCTGTAAAAACATGAAAAAACACTCTCAGACAAACTGCAAAAAGGACACTCATTTAAAACCTCAGGATTGATGACTGACAAAAAATAGTTTGTTGCAATTGCGCCATGAAGGACCCTCCATTGAAGATGCCAGTCTGTTTTTTTTTTTTTTTTTAGGTTTGAAGAAAAAGCAAAAGTAGAATAATTAACACTGTCTGTCCCTCACTGGGGAAATTCAGGTAAAGAAAGAGAAGAGGAAGTTGGATATGTGGAGGAGAGAGACTGAGCACCATTGGGGTGATTGGGTAAAACTGAGTCCAGCGTGAGCTGCATCTGTGACAGCAGCTTATGTTTTGTGTGTATTGTTACTTATTTTATTATTTTTTGCTGCTACATTAATAATTAACAATTGGTTTTGACTCACATGTTTATAATTCATATCTTGTGTATTTGCCTGTGTTTTAGAGTTATCTTATACATAGGGTATAGTGTGGCATTCTCACCCACACCTGCTCCCGTGAACATATCACTCTTGTCCTGCAGAACCTCCATTGGCTCCCCATCACTCAGCACATCCATTTCAAGATCCTCCTCATTACATTCAAAGCCCTCCATAATCTGACCACTCCATACCTGACCAACCTACTCCATCACTAGACTCCTTCTCGTTTCCTCCGCTTCTCCGATGCCTGTCTCTTCCCTGTAGGATCAAGCTCCGAACCTGGGGAGACATAGCCTTCTCCATCGCTGCCCCCACCCTCTGGAACTCACTGCCCCATCATCTTTGTGCCTGCTCTGATCTCCCCACTTTTAAGAAATAACTCAAAACCCACCTGTTTAAACTTGTTTTTAATGTTTAAATTTGCAATTTTTAAATGTTTATTGTGTTTTTGTGTTGTGATACATTCATCATCATCATCATCATCATCATCATCATCATCATCATCATCATCATCATCATCATCATCATCATCATCATCATCATCATCATCATCATCATCATCATCATCATCATCATCATCATCATCATCATCGTCATCGTCATCGTCATCATCAACAACTTTATTTATAAAGCACTTTAACACAGCCACAGCTGAAACAAAGTGCAGAGCTTCAGTTAAAATGTTTTTAAAAGAAAGCATAAAAAGAAAGCTACAACACTAAGCACACAATGAACTAAAAACTCAATTTAAAACGCAATAGAACGACAAGTTAAACAGATAAATTGTTAATTTTGTATATTTTTTAACTAACTTTTCTTCTTTATGTGTATTTTCTTTATATGTTTTTTCTTTTTTAGTTTTTCTTTTTCAATTACATATGTTAATTGTTGTAATTTATTATGTAAATATTTTCTTTTAATGTATTTTTTCTCTCTTCAATTACATATATGTTAATTATTGTAACTCATTATTATAAAATGAATAAATGAATAAATACAAATAATGTAAAGTGTCTTAGTTTTTAGAAATGTGCTATACATATATATGTATGTATACTGTATATATATTTGTAGGTATGGGTATGTTTATTTATGGAAATCTACTGCAAGGTCATGAATATTATTAGTCTTTATGCATGTGTGTTTCGTTGCTGTGTTCTGTCATGTGCTTTGCAGGATTGCGGACGGAGGTTGGGTGTGTTTGCCTTGTGCTCTTTTTGTGGATAATTGTTGTGTTTTGTTGTCTTACTTTCTATCTTTCCTTTCTCTCTATTAAAAAAAACTCATATCGGTGTGAGAGGATGGCTGTAAGGTGAGAATGGAGGCCATCTGTAAAAGGAAGAAGAAATGTGCTATACAGATAAAATATATTATTATTATTATTAGTAGTAGTAGTAGTAATAGTATCATTATTATTATTATTATAAATTATGTATGACAACTCCTCCCTGGGCTGCCACCTTACCGTGGTGAAGGGGTTTGAGTGTCCCAATGATCCTAGGACAACTCCCCTGGGCTGCCACCTTACCGTGGTGAAGGGGTTTGAGTGTCCCAATGATCCTAGGAGCTATGCTGTCAGGGGCTTCATGCCCCTAGTAGGGTCACCCAAGGCAGACAAGTCCTAGGTGAGGGACCAGACAAAGTGCAACCCAAACACCCCTTATGATGAATAACAAAAAATGGAATCAATGTTCCCTCGCCCGGACACGGGTCACCGGGGCCCCATTCTGGAGCCAGGCCCGGAGGTGGGGCACATTGGCAAGCGCCTGGTGGCCGGGCTTTTACCCATGGAGCTCGGCCGGGCATAGCACGAAGAGGAGACGTGGGTCCCCCTTCCCATGGGCTCACCACCTATGGGAGGGGCCAAAGGGGTTGGGTGCAATGTGGGATGGGTGGTGGCCGAGGGCCAGGACCCTGGCGGTCTGATCCTCGGCTACAGAAGCTGGCCATTGGGACATGGAATGTCACCTCTGTTGGGGAAGGAGCCTGAGCTAGTGTGTGAGGTTGAGAGTTTCCGGCTAGAAATAGTCGGACTCACCTCAACACATGGCTCTGGCTCTGGAACCAGTTTCCTTGAGAGGGGTTGGACACTCTTCCACTCTGGAGTTGCCCCTGGTGAGAGGCGCCGAGCAGGAGTGGGCCGTGGTGTAGGGCGCCGTGGTGTAGTGGTAATGGCAGTCGTCTCCCGATCGGAAAGTTGGCGGTTCGACTCCCGGGACCCGCACCATGTGTCGTTGTGTCCTTGGGCAAGACACTTAACCCTGAGTTGCTCCCGGTAGGACTGGAAAGCACCTTGCATGGTAGTCTGCCGCCACCGGTTTATGAATGTGTGTAGCATTCAATATATGTGTAGCACTTTGAGATTTTCAGTAATGAAAAGTGCGTTATAAATTGAATTAATTATTATTATTATTATTATTACTTGTTGCCCCCCATCTTGGTGCCTGTTCGTTGGGGTTCACCCCAGTGAACGAGAGGGTAGCCTCCCTTCGCCTACGTGTGGGGGGACGGGCTCTGACTGTTGTTTGTGCCTATGCGCCAAACGGCAGTGCAGATTACCCACCCTTTTTGGAGTCCTTGGAGGGGGTATTGGAGAGTGCGCCTCCTGGGGACTCCCTTGTTTTACTGGGGGACTTCAACGCTCATGTGGGCAATGACAGTGAGACCTGGAGGGGTGTGGTTGGGAGGAACGGCCCCCCTGATCTGAACCCAAGTGGTGTTCTGTTATTGGACTTCTGTGCTCGTCATGGATTGTCCATAACAAACACCATGTTCAGGCATAAGGGTGTACATATGTGCTCTTGGCACCAGGACACCCTAGGTCGCAGTTCGATGATCGACTTTGTTGTCGTCTCATCTGATCTGTGGCCGCATGTCCTGGACACTCGGGTGAAGAGAGGGGCGGAGCTGTCCACTGACCACTACCTGGTGGTGAGTTGGCTCCGATGGTGGGGGAGGATGCCGGTCAGACCTGGCAGACCCAAACGTATTGTGAGGGTCTGCTGGGAACATCTGGCAGAGTCTCCCGTAAGATGGAGCTTTAACTCCCACCTCCGGGAGAGCTTTGAACATGTTCCAAGGGAGACGGGGGACATTGAGTCCGAGTGGGCCATGTTCCGCGCCTCTATTGTCGAGTTAGCTTACCATACCATACCATACCATACCATTTTATTTATAAAGCACTTTAAACAGGAACAAGTCCACACCAAAGTGCTGGACAAACAAACACGCAACAGGCAACACAGACAATGAAGTACAACACGAAAAACATAAAAAACATATAAAAAAAACATCCAGCTTATCAGAGTTGTGGCCACAAGGTTGTTGGTGCCTGTCGTGGTGGCAACCCTCGAACCCGGTGGTGGACACCGGCGGTGAGGGATGCTGTCAAGCTGAAGAAGGAGTCCTATTGGGCCTTTTTGGCCTGTGGGACCCCGGAAGCAGCAGATAGGTACCGGCAGTCCAAGCGGCATGCGGCTCGGGTGGTTGCTGAGGCAAAAACTCGGGCGTGGGAGGAGTTCGGAGAGGCCATGGAGAATGACTTCCGTACGGCTTCGAGGCGATTCTGGTCCACCATCCGGCGTCTCAGGGGGGGAAAGCGGTACGCGACCAACACCATTTATGGTGGGGATGGCGTGCTGTTGACCTCAACTCGGGATGTTGTGAGTCGGTGGGCGGAATACTTCGAAGACCTCCTCAATCCTACTGGCACGTCTTCCACTGAGGAAGCGGAGCCTGGGGACTTTGGGTCGGGCTCTCCAATCTCTGGTGCTGAGGTCGCCGAGGTGGTTAAAAAGCTCCGCGGTGGCAAGGCTCCGGGGGTGGATGAGATTCGTCCTGAGTTCCTTAGGGCTCTGGATGTTGTGGGGTTGTGTTGGCTTACGCGACTCTGCAATATCGCGTGGACATCGGGGGCAGTTCCCTTGGATTGGCAGACTGGGGTGGTGGTTCCCCTATTCAAAAAGGGGGACCGTAGGGTGTGTTCCAACTATAGGGGGATCACACTCTTAAGCCTCCCTGGTAAGGTCTATTCAGGGGTTCTGGAGAGGAGGGTCCGTCGGATAGTCGAACCTCGGATTCAGGAGGAGCAGTGTGGTTTTCGTGCTGGTCGTGGAACACTGGACCAGCTCTACACCCTCAGCAGGGTCCTGGAGGGTACGTGGGAGTTTGCCCAACCAGTTTACATGTGCTTTGTGGACTTGGAGAAGGCATTCGACCGCGTCCCTCGGGGGGTTCTGTGGGGGGTACTCCGGGAGTATGGGGTACCAGGCCCATTGATATGGGCTGTTAGGTCCCTGTACGACCGGTGTCAGAGCTTGGTCCGCATTGCCGGCAGTAAGTCAGGCTCGTTTCCAGTGAGAGTTGGACTCCGCCAAGGTTGCCCTTTGTCACCGATTCTGTTCATAACTTTTATGGACAGAATTTCTAGGCGCAGCCAAGGTGTTGAGAGGATCCGTTTTGGTGGCCTTAGAATCGCTTCTCTGTTTTTTGCAGATGATGTGGTCCTATTGGCTTCATCAGGTCGTGATCTACAGCTTTCGCTGGAGCGGTTTGCAGCCGAGTGTGATGCGGCCGGGATGAGGATCAGTTCCTCCAAATCCGAGGCCATGGTCTTGAGCCGGAAAAGGGTAGCATGCCCTCTCCGGGTCGGGGAGGAGGTCCTGCCCCAAGTGGAGGAGTTTAAGTATCTCGGGGTCTTGTTCACGAATGAGGGAAAACTGGAGCGTGAGATCGATAGGCGGATAGGTGCAGCATCCGCAGTGAAGCGGGCGCTGTACCGGTCTGTCGTGGTGAAGAGAGAGCTGAGTCGAAAGGCAAAGCTCTCAATTTACCGATCGATCTACGTTCCCACCCTCATCTATGGTCATGAGCTTTGGGTTGTGACCGAAAGAACGAGATCTCGGATACAAGCGGCTGAAATGAGTTTTCTCCGCAGGGTGTCTGGACTCTCCCTTAGAGATAGGGTGAGAAGCTCAGTCATCCGGGAGGGACTCGGAGTAGAGCCGCTGCTTCTCCACATCGAGAGGAGCCAGTTGAGGTGGCTCGGGCATCTGGTTAGGATGCCTCCTGGACGCCTCCCTGGTGAGGTGTTCCGGGCATGTCCCACCGGGAGGAGACCCAGAGGAAGACCCAGGACACGCTGGAGGGACTATGTTTCTCGGCTGGCCTGGGAACGCCTTGGGATTCCCCCAGAGGAGCTGCTCCAAGTGGCTGGGGAGAGGGAAGTCTGGGCCTCCCTACTTAGGCTGCTACCCCCACGACCCGACCCCAGATAAGCGGAAGAAAATGGATGGATGGATGACAATTCATGAGTTTCTCATCATATTTATAGTTGCAGGACCTCTAGCAACACTTGTTAATCCACAACTGCTCTCTATTTTGAAGTAGTAGATCAATTATTTTTACTAGGTAACATTTTGATTTAAAAGTAAAATTTAAAAGAAAAATACATTGAAAAGCAATACAATTTGATAGTCAGTTTTCTCCATCAGTCATCTTGTGGTACTGTTAACCATCCCCTTAATTTAGTCAATTTATCCCATATTGTTTGTTGACACTAAATTCAATATTCTGTGAAAGCTAATGTTTAATGGACAACCTTGAGCTTTCTTTCACTGTAATGTTCTAGGTTTTTTTTTTTGTTGTTGTTGCTAAAAATACATATTTTAATCCAAATGATGCATCACTAATAAATGACTGAATCTCATGGCCCTTTAGGATCGTCAAGAACACTTTACCTCATGTCTGCGGAGCATAAAGTTTGCTCATAAAGAGTTTTGTGATACTGAGCTCGAAGTTAAGCACCTCTTCTGCTTGAGGCTAAGATTTCTTATTCTTACCACATACACAACTCCAACTTAAAATTATTACTTGTATAAGTAAATTATTTGGGCTATATATATTTTACTAAGCATAGCATATTAACACCCTATTAATGTGTAACTAGACTATAAAACCAACATGAATTAAGTGTTTTACATTATAAAAACAAATTTGCATATATGTGTGCCCACTGAATAACAAACCTATACATCTCTATTCAAAATGCTTATTCTGACTGCCTCAGCAACAACTTTGCAGTAGTTAGGTTTTGAATAGGCTTAAGTTTAAGGAATGGTCATTACTTACAGGAGGACCCACCTTTGAAGATAAATGCATGATGGATCCATTTGTTCTTTTTGCACAGCGGCCTGCAGGACACTTTCAGTCTAATTAGAGTCTCTCTCACTCTCAGTCCTATTACAGTCCATCCAAAAATGTTCAATTTTCCAATGGAAAGTAATGCTTACCAGAAACAGTGGCCATGTAACAACCTGTGGTCAGATGCCACCCCTGTCAGATGAAGCAGCCTAAAAGATTGTTCCTGTTAGCAATAATATGAATTTATGGTGCAGGGCACTTAAAATGTGAGGAATCAATTTAAAATCTTGTTCAATAAAGTTGAGTAAATCTGGGAATACTCTGTGGTAAAGGTGGAATTGAAAACAAATTACTTACTTTTTTGGTAATAATGTTCACATTGAAAAAAAAAGATGGCACATCCATCTGTGCTAAATCTGAAGCTAATTTTGACAGAAAACAATATTTAATGTTGAGTCATCACCTATGCAAAACATTTTGTACTGGCACAGGTTTATAGCAGTGTGGTTACATACT
>JBBPBX010027001.1:22361-34524 GCA_038048925.1 Garcialebias charrua
CTACACTGCTATAAACCTGTGCCAGTACAAAATGTTTTGCATAGGTGATGACTCAACATTAAATATTGTTTTCTGTCAAAATTAGCTTCAGATTTAGCACAGATGGATGTGCCATCTTTTTTTTTCAATGTGAACATTATTACCAAAAAAGTAAGTAATTTGTTTTCAATTCCACCTTTACCACAGAGTATTCCCAGATTTACTCAACTTTATTGAACAAGATTTTAAATTGATTCCTCACATTTTAAGTGCCCTGCACCATAAATTCATATTATTGCTAACAGGAACAATCTTTTAGGCTGCTTCATCTGACAGGGGTGGCATCTGACCACAGGTTGTTACATGGCCACTGTTTCTGGTAAGCATTACTTTCCATTGGAAAATTGAACATTTTTGGATGGACTGTAATAGGACTGAGAGTGAGAGAGACTCTAATTAGACTGAAAGTGTCCTGCAGGCCGCTGTGCAAAAAGAACAAATGGATCCATCATGCATTTATCTTCAAAGGTGGGTCCTCCTGTAAGTAATGACCATTCCTTAAACTTAAGCCTATTCAAAACCTAACTACTGCAAAGTTGTTGCTGAGGCAGTCAGAATAAGCATTTTGAATAGAGATGTATAGGTTTGTTATTCAGTGGGCACACATATATGCAAATTTGTTTTTATAATGTAAAACACTTAATTCATGTTGGTTTTATAGTCTAGTTACACATTAATAGGGTGTTAATATGCTATGCTTAGTAAAATATATATAGCCCAAATAATTTACTTATACAAGTAATAATTTTAAGTTGGAGTTGTGTATGTGGTAAGAATAAGAAATCTTAGCCTCAAGCAGAAGAGGTGCTTAACTTCGAGCTCAGTATCACAAAACTCTTTATGAGCAAACTTTATGCTCCGCAGACATGAGGTAAAGTGTTCTTGACGATCCTAAAGGGCCATGAGATTCAGTCATTTATTAGTGATGCATCATTTGGATTAAAATATGTATTTTTAGCGACAACAAAAAAACCTAGAACATTACAGTGAAAGAAAGCTCAAGGTTGTCCATTAAACATTAGCTTTCACAGAATATTGAATATAGAGTGTCAACAAACAATATGGGATACATGGACTAAATTAAGGGGATGGTTAACAGTACCACAAGATGACTGATGGAGAAAACTGACTATCAAATTGTATTGCTTTTCAATGTATTTTTCTTTTAAATTTTACTTTTAAATCAAAATGTTACCTAGTAAAAATAATTGATCTACTACTTCAAAATAGAGAGCAGTTGTGGATTAACAAGTGTTGCTAGAGGTCCTGCAACTATAAATATGATGAGAAACTCATGAGTTGTCATACATCATTTATAATAATAATAATAATGATACTACTACTACTAATAACAATAATAATATATTTTATCTGCATAGCACATTTCTTTTTTTTCTTCCTTTTATAGATGGCCTCCCTTCTCACCTTACAGCCATCCTCTCACACCAATATGAGTTTTTTTAATAGAAAGAAAGGGAAGATAGAAAGTAAGACAACAAAACACAACAATTATCCACAAACAGAGCACAAGGCAAACACACCCAACCTCTGTCCGCAATCCTGCAAAGCACATGACAGAACACAGCAACAAAACACACATGCATAAAGACTAATAATATTCACGACCTCGCAGTAGATTTCCATAAATAAACATATCCATACCTACAAATATATATACAGTATACATACATATATATGTATAGCACATTTCTAAAAACTAAGACACTTTACATTATTTGTATTTATTCATTTATTCATTTTATAATAATGAGTTACAATAATTAACATATATGTAATTGAAGAGAGAAAAAATACATTAAAAGAAAATATTTACATAATAAATTACAACAATTAACATATGTAATTGAAAAAGAAAAACTAAAAAAGAAAAAACATATAAAGAAAATACACATAAAGAAGAAAAGTTAGTTAAAAAATATACAAAATTAACAATTTATCTGTTTAACTTGTCGTTCTATTGCGTTTTAAATTGAGTTTTTAGTTCATTGTGTGCTTAGTGTTGTAGCTTTGTTTTTATGCTTTCTTTTTAAAAAAAATTAACTGAAGCTCAGCACTTTGTTTCAGCTGTGGCTGTGTTAAAGTGCTTTATAAAAAAAAGTTGTTGATGATGATGATGTTGATGATGATGATGATGATGATGATGATGATGATGATGATGATGATGATGATGATGATGATGATGATGATGATGATGAGGATGATGATGATGATGATGATGATGATGATTATGATGATGATGATGATGATGATGATGATGATGATGATGAATGCATCACAACACAAAAACACAATAAACATTTAAAAATTGCAAATTTAAACATTAAAAACACGTTTAAACAGGTGGGTTTTGAGTTATTTCTTAAAAGTGGAGAGATCAGAGCAGGCACAAAGATGATGGGGCAGTGAGTTCCAGAGGGTGGGGGCAGCGATGGAGAAGGCTATGTCTCCCCAGGTTCGGAGCTTGGTCCTACAGGGAAGAGACAGGCATCGGAGAAGCGGAGGAAACGAGAAGGAGTCTAGTGATGGAGTAGGTTGGTCAGGTATGGAGTGGTCAGATTATGGAGGGCTTTGAATGTAATGAGGAGGATCTTGAAATGGATGTGCTGAGTGATGGGGAGCCAATGGAGGTTCTGCAGGACAGGAGTGATATGTTCACGGGAGCAGGTGTGGGTGAGAATGCCACACTATACCCTATGTATAAGATAACTCTAAAACACAGGCAAATACACAAGATATGAATTATAAACATGTGAGTCAAAACCAATTGTTAATTATTAATGTAGCAGCAAAAAATAATAAAATAAGTAACAATACACACAAAACATAAGCTGCTGTCACAGATGCAGCTCACGCTGGACTCAGTTTTACCCAATCACCCCAATGGTGCTCAGTCTCTCTCCTCCACATATCCAACTTCCTCTTCTCTTTCTTTACCTGAATTTCCCCAGTGAGGGACAGACAGTGTTAATTATTCTACTTTTGCTTTTTCTTCAAACCTAAAAAAAAAAAAAAAAACAGACTGGCATCTTCAATGGAGGGTCCTTCATGGCGCAATTGCAACAAACTATTTTTTGTCAGTCATCAATCCTGAGGTTTTAAATGAGTGTCCTTTTTGCAGTTTGTCTGAGAGTGTTTTTTCATGTTTTTACAGAATGTACAGTATATGGCTGACGGCTCTGTTTTAATCTAATGACGAGGATCTTTAGCCTTTTTTACACCGTTTTCACCAAATCTGTTTTTATTAATGGAGTACGTTACAGCAAAGCCACTAAGTTTGAATCTCAAAGTTTAAACGTTTTAGTGGCCGAGGCAAATTGTAAATTGAGCTTATTTATATAGCGCTTTCCAGCCCCCTATGAGGGGCCCCAAAGCACTTTACAATACCAACCATCCACCCATTAATACACACATTCATACACCGGTAGCGGCAGACTGCCATGCAAGGCGCCATCCAGTCCTACCAGGAGCAACTCGGGGTTAAGTGTCTTGTCCAGGGACACAACGACACATGGTGTGGGGAACCGGGATTCTAACCTCCAACCTTCCGATCGGGGGACGACGGTCATTACCACTACGCCACGGCCGCCCACAAAAATGGCTGTTTACTTGTCTTGCAGGGACAGACTGCAGGCTGGACCCCAACTTGATGCCGTGGCTCTATGGAAGTGCAACGTCATCGCCAGACCAGCATTGGAGTTTTACTTCCACAGAGACACTGGACACGGATAATTTTGTGAAACTGTGGGGATTTAAGAAGGTTTTATGCACCATTTCTGATCAGGGAGAACTACAGTATAAGAAGCTCCTTGTGTACAGTATATATTTATTTTAAGGTTGCTCACATTTTTAACACTGTTGTGTTAACTTATTGTGTAAATAAAGTTTTGTTAAAAATCAAAATCTTCTTCTCTCTCACACACACACACCTAGACATCCCTCTACTCTTGGAACTGAGCATATTAACCCTTTGAGGCACATACATTACAATATGTTGTGAAACAATACATTTAAGTTACAGATACATTAGAAGTAATTTGATCAGAAATAAGTTACTCAAACGTTCACAGCTGGTTTCCCCACACATTTCAACGTATGAGTAGCCCACATGTAATATGAACTTGTGCATAACTTACCTGTCACATACCTGCAACTTATGTCGAACTTATCAGCAACATGTCAAATGAATTTTTGTGCATGTGCAAACGTTTTGGCTGGAACTGACACAACAAGCTCATGTGCTGGTAACGTGTTCAAAACTTACACCTAGCATACAATTTGCATTAGCATGTTTGGTATTATTTTCATACACTGATGCTATTTGTTACTGTGTGACAGCCACCCTCATTGTAATCTGCTCCAACATGCTCTGCATAAGTTTGGCATAGGTTACACTAACGTTACTCGTCTGCAAAATAAAAATAAAAATGCTGACATAAGCTTGTAAATTATGTATAATCTAGACAAGTTATGAACAAAATATTTATATGTTGTATTATTTGTTCATATTGGTAGTGATACAGTATGTATCCATCCAGAAAAAGGCTTAATTTTTTCTAGCTTCAGCATGTACCAGCGTGTTGGGAAAAAGTTACATGTCAGCATAAGTTCTCTAAAACGTTATAGTGTGACAGGGCTTTAAGATTTCAAATGTGTTCAATTACGATGCCTTCTCTGAAGGTCTAGAATGCCCAGAGGGTTTTCCTCTTATCCTCACATACTGACCAAACCAGGAAATGGAGTTGAAACGCTGGAACGCATCATAATCATCCCATCTAAGATGTTGTCTTAGCAAGATCTTTTATTTATTTATTATTTTCCCACATCTGTTGTTCCCGTCATGGCTGGTGTGGATTAATGAAACAGCTGCTCCAATTTGGCAAAGAGTAAACTCCTAAAACAACAGTAATTAATGCACAAAATTAATGGCACAAATTACAACAACCTGAATTTAAGGACTGATGCTAGTTGTTGTTTTGAAGGCAAATAATGATGTGTTAGACCTACTAATCTATTAATTTACTGCACGGCATGGCTGTGTAAGTGTGTGTACACTTTTCACAGTTAGAGGCTCACAGATACACTTGAATAGACAGAAAATAAATATGCTCAGCCATGTGTTTATAGCATTGTGCATTTTCTGAAAATCAAGTTAAAGCACTCACCTTGAAAATAAATATGTAATTCAATAAATAGAATACAGATTTGTAGCTGCTCGGCTCTAAATTGTAAAATGATAACTTTGGCTATATTGTATTTATTTGTTTGTTTACTTTTCTTTATTTGTTTGACTTAAACACCAAGTTATATAAAATCAAACACATTAGAGGCTCTTAATTTCCTACCAGAATATTTCTAAAATAGCTTTTCATTATCCTTTTTGTCATCTTTTTACGTTTAATTGCAGCCAATTCAGTCAAGCATGTCATGCCATTCGCTTCAGTCTCCCCATTATCTTCACTGTAAGTTTGGCTCACCATCCTCTTATCTTTGCCTCTCCTCAACCAACACAAGTTCTGAACAGGGGAACCTGTTGCCAGGCAACAGCACAGAGTGTGTGATTAAAACTTTTTTCAATCTATCACCTGAGATACTGATGTGGCTCCTTTCCTCTGATGCTCTGTAGAGCAGTCAGGATGTACTAAACAGGGCTGTACATGCTAGAGTTGCACTCAGGCATCTGACCTGACTCCAGTCCGTAGCCATTTTTTTCTGAACCAGATCCTACCATTTAACTGTAATTACAGGCCCAAACACAAAAATACTTGTTTTTATTATGCTTTTACTGCTTTTTGTAAGCAAATCAGTTTGACATGATATTTAAAAAATATATATTTCAAAGAAGGAAATATATAAGATTTCTTATTTCACCAAATGGATATTAACATACAAAACAAATAATCTAAAAGATAAAATAAAAATCTCTAAAGATAGGCTAGATGAACAGAAATACTGTAATGTATTTTTAGAGCAAAAGTATTTGGGAAAAATATAGAACAAGGATATTTTAATTGAACGTGGTGCTCTTTTCAGCTTTTGTAGCTTCAGGCCTGGGTTAGAAATCACAGCTCTAGTACATCCCAAATGAGTCAAGTCTCCACTGTTTCAGTGTAACATTTGGTTCTCATACAGATTACATGGATACTCACACAGGTTACCGCGTCTTCAACCAACTAGACATTAACCTGAAAGTTATGCACCATAACTCATGTTCCCTGAAGGAAGGGAACAAGGTGCAACATATGCTATGGGAATTGCGCCCACGCGTGATTACCTGAAGGAATACATTCACGCCTTTACGGCAGGGGCGTCAGCGTCGTGCCAGAGGCCCCGCCCTCTGGGTACTTAAGCCGCAGACGCCCATACATCATTCTCCAAAATGCACTTCACCGAGCTTTCAGCATTGAAAAGGGCCAGATATGTTGCACCTCATTCCCTTCCTTCAGGGAACATGAGTTATGGTGCATAACTTTCAGTTCCCTTTCAGTCATGTCTCTCGGTGCAACATATGCTATGGGAACGTAATTCATTCACGCCCTTGAAATGCTCAGCAAAATGCATGTGAGAACATCTGCCTTAAAACAACAGGTATTTCCCAGCTGATTTCTACAAGGTATGTAGAGAGCACAGGCTGAGAAGAAAAAATGCCAAATGTAGAAACATCAGCTTGATGTTACCACTGGACATATAGATAAAAAACACCAGCTAGAGACAGCATAAGCGTGCTCAACTAGTGTGAATACTCATCATCTCCTTTTTTCTCTGGAAAAACCTGAGAAACAGTAGGAAAGGAGCAAGGGACCCATTACGCCACTAGTATTTGGGTGGCAATGTGGAGGTACAAAACCCAGGTCAAGCACAGGGTAACCTCCCAAGTCCCCAGGTGAAAAAAATGGTACATATACAAGGGGCACCACTGGCAAGAGGAGCCCATCCTGATGTTGGAGCCCCGTTAAGGAGAGGGGAACCCCTCCATTGAACATCTCCTAAGCAAACATAAACACCAAGGGGCACCCTTGTGTATGTTGTTGCTGTTTGTTTTGGGATAAAGCAATCAAAGCCTTAGGCTCTCAGCCAGTTCCCTTCAAAGGCCAGGCTGAAAGTCGTCACAACTCCGGACGTGGGTGTAGAAGCTGCCCACGTGCGTGAGTCAGCAGGTCCCTGTGAGGAGGCAATTGCCATTGTATCCCTGATAACATTGAGATCAGCTCCGGGAACCACGGTTTCTGCGGCCACCTAGGGGCTATCAGGATCAAGGAGAGGGCTCCCTGGGGTACACGTTCCAGTGTCACCTCAATCAGAGGGACAGGTGGAAAGGCATAGTAGAGCACCCCTGCTGGCCAATCATGTGCCAGAGCATCCGTTCCCAATTGTGCAACTGTTTCCCTCAAGGAGAAGTAAAGGTCACTGTGAGCTAGCTCTGCAAGAAGCGAGAGGCTCTCCCAAAACGTGACCAGACCTGTTCCACAATCTGTGGGTTCAGGCTCCATTCTGACGCCAGGAGAGGCCCTCTTGAGAGGGCATCTGCTCCATAATTTAGTTCACCAGGGACATGAGTCGCCCTAAGTGACAAGATTCTTGGAGTACACCATGTGAGCATCTTCGGCATCAGTCCAAGGAGGGCCTGGGACCTTGTCCCTCCTTCTCTGTTGATGAAGGACACTGTGGTCCTGTTATCTAATTTCACCAGGACATGCTGCCCTGCAATCAGACCTTTGCTGAAGAAGTATTTTAATGACAGGAATGCGGCCAACAACTCTAGGAAGTTGATATGTAATCTCGCTTCCTGTTTATTCCAAAGGCCGTGGGCGTTCTGATTTCTGCAGATCGCCCCCCATCCTGATTTTGAGGCGTCCCTCGTGATGACCACACAAGATGACACTCTTCCCAGCGGGACCCCTTCCGTGAAAACAGACAAATCTCTCCAAGGTTCCAGGGCCTTCAGGCACTCTGAACCCATTATCTTTTACCCGCTTCTTCCATGTTGGGTCATAGGGGTCGCCGGTGCCCATGTCCAACAATCACTGGTTGAGGTGTGGGGTACATCCTGGACGGGTCGCAAGTAGGGATGCACCGATCCACATTTCTCACTTCCGATCCGATACCGATACTTACTAACTCAGTTTTGACCGATACCGATACTTTTCCGATCCGATACTGTTCAGGTATGTGACTCTGTATAATGAAACTTTTGCACCCAAACTATTCATTTTAACATTGTGTAAGATAAACCCAATGAAGACACTTTTAAGCCTTACAATAGGGAACCCACTGACTTTAACAGCACACAGGACAGGAGGCAATTATACCACACACATGTCCTCCTTACTCATGGTGCAGCTGAAAAAACAAAAAAAGCACTAAGCATGATGGGAAAGACAACACAGCACTCCCCTTAACCAATAAGAGAGTGGATTATAGCTGGAAAACAGATTTAGCTGGAAAACTTTTCCAGCTAAATCTGGAAAACTAAAAACAACAGTAGCTCATGGCTCACTGCTAAAGCTGGAAAACTAAAAAAACGCTAAGCATTATGGGAAAGACAACAAAATCCACTCTCTTATTGGTTAAGGGGAGTGGCTGTGTTGTGTTTCCCATCATGCTTAGCGCTTTTTTAGTTTTTTCAGCTTTAGCTGGACAAACTATTGGTTATAACTATTGGTTATAATGGGAAAGACAACAAAATCAACTCTCTTATTGGTTAAGGGGAGTGGCTGTGTTGTCTTTCCCATCATGCTTAGCGCTTTTTTAGTTTTTTCAGCTGCACCATGAGTAAGGAGGACATGTGTGTGGTATAATTGCCTCCTGTCCTGTGTGCTGTTAAAGTCAGTGGGTTCCCTTTTGTAAGGCTTAAGAGTGTCTTCATTGGGTTTATCTCACACAATGTTAAGAAGTGCAGTCACAGAATGTGATTGAACACAAGTGCTCTTTGAAGCTGGATCGGAAAAGTATCGGCAGGTTTGATCCGATACCCGATACTTAAATAATGCTGGTATCGGATACCGATACCGATACTGGATCGTATCTGCCCCATCCCTAGTCGCAAGTCCATCACAGGGCCACATAGAGACAAACGAGACAAACAACCATTTGCTCTCTCAATCACACCTAGGAACAATTTAGAGTTACCAATCAGCCTAACATGCATGTTTTTGGACTGTGGGAGGAAACTAGAGTACCCGGAGAAAACCCACGCATGCACAGAGAGAACATGCAAACTCCACCCAGAAAGGTCCCTGGACCGGGATTTGAACCAGGGACCTGCTCGCTGAGAGTCAGTAGCTCTACCAGTTGTGCCACCGTGCCGCGTCATTTATTGAGTTATTTTTTTTTAAAACAAACATACAATGTAAAATAACACCACACTCTCATATTAAACTTCTATATTTTTACATGACACAGTGTTAAATGTGTCACTGTTGTTCAACCGAACGTCATTATGCAAAAGTGTATCTGCTTAGGATAGACTACATTTCCCAGTGGATTTGAGGATATAAACTCTGCTTTGGTATGCTCTGAAATCTTGTAAAACATTTGTCTTGTAACAGTGATCTGCAATCGGTCCTGAGCGCAATGTCATGTGATAGAGCTATTCTAGGTCCCATTTTGTCATCAACTGTTCCAAAATGTAATGAAACAGTGTACTGATAATTTGTGAGACTAAAACAAACAAACAAACAAACAAAAACACTGTGCACGTGTTAATAATAATAATAATAATAATAATAATGAATTCAATTTATAATGCACTTTTCATTAGTGAAAATCTCAATGTGCTACACTCATTGAATGCTACACACATTCATACACCAGTAGTGGCAGACTACCATGCAAGGTGCTTTCCAGTCCTATCGGGAGCAACTCAGGGTTAAGTGTCTTGCCCAAGGACACAACGACGCATGTTGTGGGGAACCGGGATTCGAACCGCCAACCTTCCGATCGGGGGACGACTGCCATTACCACTACGCCACGGCCTCCCCGTGAAATCATGCTTAGGGACCGTGACGGTCCCTAAGTGAACCATGACGTCTCTGAGAAGGGGCAGACTCAGCGTAGCTGCCCGAAATCAGACTCCATGAAGCGGACTGACGAGAGCAACGCACCCCTGAAGCCACAGAGCTCGAATATCCAACTTCCAACGTGAAACTAACTTTACCGCAGTGCAGGTTTACTGGATCTCTGCTGCACCTGTCTGCCTCTCCACACACAGCTCAGGCTGTGAAGAACGATGCCGACCGTCACAGTGGTCACTGTCTGACTAAGAGTCTGAGTCTGGCTCTGGAGGTTCAAATGAGTAGGGCTGGAGAACTCCAGACTTCGCGAACATCTTCAGGGTGCAGGACTCGGGCGCAGTACTGCGCTGAAACCACGCCCACGCGCTGACACGCCCCCAGCGTTTCAGACCAGGGCACAATTATGTTTTTTCATTATTTTTGAGACTTAATTTTATAAGGTAAACAATGTTTTTAATCAGTCAGATTTATATGGGTGATTAATAACACATATTTATGCCGTGTGACAAACTCAAAACACACATTTAATTTTACTTTACACGGTCTTTAAGGAGTATTCCAAAAACACAAATGATAACAGTATGCGGCATGAAAGCATCTCGTTCACTAATGAATTATGGACTGAACACAGAGAGGTACAGTATATAAGAACTGAGGTTGAGAAGGGAATGAGTAACAGCTGAGCTAAACACTTATGTGTTCAGTTGTGAGTGGACGTGGCAGAAACCATTGGAAGGAGAATTAACTGGTGACAGGCAAAACACAGAAAGCAAAGTACACAGAAAATAAACATGCCAATGAACACTAAAAACAGAAAACTATAAAGAAAGAATGCCAATGACACATTGAGTGATGCAAGAGCTGATGAGGAAGTTTTGAAAAATATTAAACAAAACATATCTTCAAAAAAATCAATTAAAAAAACAACAACATCTAAACAGAATAATGCATTGCACCTGAGACAAACAGAATAGAATAGAATAGAATAGAATATATCTTTATTGTCATTGACATTGCACCGGGGCACAAAACAACGCAATTGATTACGCACATCCGTCTTAGGATAGGGACGAGTGCACGAAGTCGCAGCAGTATGAAACTGCGCCACCACAATCAGCAGATATGGAAAAATGAATAGACACAAACGGGTAAGAACGTGGTATTCAAAAAAAAAGAATCTATCACAATTTGTCAATAGACACTCCATGATAAAGTCCAAAAAAACTCTACCAGCTTTTTAGCACATTTAGACAGGACAAGATGCATTATGACGGCAGGCGGGAGGTACAGTCTGTGAGTAATAGTTTTCAGATAAGCACAGTTCGCAGGTCTCACAGCACGGCTCCATCTGAGAACGCACACACAGAGACCTCTGGGGGGAGGGGTGCGGGAGGGGAGCAAAGTCCCTTCAGCTTCCCAGCTCAGGAGAAGATTTGTAGACAGCCTTCAGTCCAAGGCCAGAGGCCAGATTAGATTAGTTGCTTTATTTTTTCAGTCAGGCCACAGTGTTCTTTTACTGCAGTCTTTAAGTCCAGGTGCTGTTTCTGGGTCCAAATCGCCGAATCGAGAGAGGTTCCGAGCTAAAAGATCCTTCCGTATGTGCCCTGTTTTAATCCGGACGGCTGTAAACGAGTTCCACACACCGCAGGTCCGCGGCAGCCACCGCTTCTCCCACCGTGCGGTTCAGCCCGCACAACAGCTGGGAAGGTCATAGCCTGGATCAAAGCATTTTCGCTGAGCGGAAGTCTCGCCAGCACGCCGATCGCGGCGGTCTCCTCAGCCTTCAGTGGCAGAAACAGCCACCAGTATCCCAATAATCCACAGAGATTCCACGTCCCCGACAAAAAGAGCGGCCAGTTACATTAGCCTGCTCATCGAGTCCATAATGTAGCTCACCGCACGCGTGTCGAAGGGGCTCCCCGGCTCTCCCTGGCCGGTGCGCTTCGCGGAAATTTTTGGTATCGATAGATGAAATAGCCCAGAAAACAGTCCACGCACATAAATCCATTCCAAATTGGTTCGAGCGAGCGCTGAAGAGTTACAGACGAGACAAATGCAGAAGCAGGGGGGGGGGGAAACCAGGGAGGTGTAGG
>JBBPBX010027002.1:0-23775 GCA_038048925.1 Garcialebias charrua
CCAGACTGCTGACAACGCAGTCTCTGTACGACCTGCACTGACTGACCCAGACATCATCCAACTACAGAAGTCGGATCCTGCTATCAACTCCATGATACTGTACCTGACCGATCCGAACAAAAATAGTCCGTCTAAAGACGACCTGGATTCCGATCCAGACCTTAAGGTCCTCTATCAGCTGCGCAAACAGCTAAAACTAATCAAGGGCATCTTAACTTTCGCTCATGGACCAACGTCCTCACCTGTGTTCGTGGTTCCCCATGACCAAAGGGGGGTGATGTTAGTTCATGCCCATGATCTCCCGTCCGCAGGACACAAAGGAGATAAAGCCACGCTGACGGCATTAAAACAAATTGCCTATTGGCCTGGAATGAAAAAGGATGTCAAGGACTACATTGAAGGGTGCGTGGTCTGTGGCCAGTTTCAGCCAACCAGACCACTTCACAGAGCACCACTGCAAAGCAGAGGCATTGCATTCCCATGGTCTGACCTCCAGATCGACTGGGTTGGACCACTCACTAAGAGCTCTAGAGGAAATAAATATTTTCTCACGGTAACCTGTGCATTCACCAAATGGGTAGAATGCCTACCAGCTCCTAACGACACAGCACAAACCACTGCTATGTTGTTAATGAATCATATATTCTCAAGGTTTGGACTTCCCCTTCGGGTGAACTCAGACCAAGGTACACACTTCACAGGTGAAGTGATGAAAGAACTGTGGAAGACGCTAGGCGTCAAGGCCAACTTTCATGTCGGCTACCACCCACAGGCTTCAGGCCAAGTAGAAAGAGCAAACAGAACTGTGGTGAGTATTTTGAAGAAATACGTGGCTGCAAACCACAAGGACTGGGACGTGAAACTCCCTCTGGTCCTCATGGCCATAAGAGCCACTCCACACACATCAACTGGCATCTCTCCCTTCGAGATGATGACCGGTCGACAAATGACTCTCCCTCTACACCTGTTGTACCAACCAGGCGACGCCGCCATGGCGACAGCCTACACCACACAACAATACATGAAAGATTTGAATGTACACCTCAGAAACACTTTTGCTTTCGCCCAGAAAAACCTGGAAAAATCCGCTGAAGGACGTAAGGCGTACTACGACCAAAAGGCCTCTCACAATGAACTCCAAGTGGGAGACAGAGTCTGGTACTATACGTTCGCCCCAGCAACCGGGAAAGGAGGGTCCGAGACCGGAACTCTCGCCCGCAAACTAATGCCCAGGTGGACTGGACCTCATCTGATAACAGACAAAGTGTCCTCAGTCGTCTACGAAATCAAAATCAGCAAAGGCCGCAAAGAGCCAATTGCTAAATGGGTACATCGAAATCAGATCAAACCTTACAAGGCGTTCAATGACTCCACAAAAGACAAAGATCTCACAAACTCACCGACTTCATGGGATAATAAGGTCGTCCAAACACAAGTTAGTAAATAAACTAATCAGGTTTAAACTACCGTATTTCCACCCTATAAGTCGCATTGTCCAATTTGAACTTAGAAACGCTAAGCCTAAAACCCACAACAAAAAACTAACCTTAACAACCGTTTAAATCCACGAGATTTAATTTGACCTCGGTCATAAAGTTGAGACCTGTTTTCTTGTGTGTTGCACTTTGGAATCTGACGACAAGAGTGTGTCGAAGCAGTGAAACGTTGTTTCCTTGTTGTTTAGTCATTACTGTTGTCATTAGTTGAGATATTGTTTGGTTCTGAACACTCCCAGCCAAAAAGGTTTTGTATTAACATTGGTTAATGAATGATATGGATTTAACTATGCCAACATGCAGTTCGTTTTGTTAAATCTCAATCGTCGAAGAGTCAATGTAGTTTAAAGCTACTCAAGGTACAATAAACTACACTGGTCTCACAATTTCTAAATTGAACCGATTCGATCGTTTCTATTCTAGATCATCTATTCATTTTGATGAGTCTCGCCATAGACTTCTAAATTTATAGGGAATACCAAATCCTACGTCGTCGTCTAAAAGGACAACAGACATTTAGACCAAACTATATTTTCTTTTCTATTTTAGTTTAACTTATGCTAATTTACGAATGGAGGAATAGTTTGGAAGAAGAGGCCTTTGTTACAGAAGCCCTCCTGAACTGTCTATAGATGTAGATCCCTATATTTAACTTTTGATAAATGATCCACCCCTTAATTGGTAATTGTAGCTGATCTAAACCATGATAGCTTACATACCAGGTGCATATAGGTAAGGCTAATGTAAAATCCCAATCATAAGCCCACCTAAAACCACATAATTGCATGACACATAGAACCAGAGTGGCACGGACTGGAAACCAACCAGCCTTCAACCTTCGATGTGGGGACCTGCTACTTCAACGTTGGTCTTCAACCTTCATCCAAGGGTCGCCTCCTCTGCGTCAATCGAGGGATCCCCTCTACATGCTGATAAAAACAATTGTTGCTGATGAAATCAACAACTCTAATCGATATGGAATTACCGTTGTGGAATTACCGCTGTGGATTATAAGACTTTGTTTTCCAAAGGATTAAAAGCTTTCCGCTATGGGATTACCTACAAACAGTATGGAATTTCCAAAAACATTATGGGATTATAATTTTTGATTTTTTCCACTTGCTGGATTACATCAAGATCAGAGACATTTGGTGGTATCCTTTCGTGTTGGAACTCATCTCCATGGACGGGCGATGACTTCCAAAAGGGGGGACTGTAGTGATACAGACGGTGGTCTTTGATACACCTTCGTCTCTTTGATATGTCTCAGTGACACCTTTTCACTGATACTCTCAGAAAAAGACATTAACACTATTTTATTACATTATTTTGAATCAAAACACAATAAGTCATAAGAGACTCTCTTATTCCTCTATTTTTGTGTTAATGAATAACCTTGTGTTACTTGTATAAGCATTATTGAATTCAATGTTTGTTAAGTCAAAGACTGTTTAATTCAAACTGTTTAATTCAAGTTGGAAATCCAATGGTATTTCAAAATAATGATCACTTCTTCATATGATGAATCAAACGGTGAAAGTGAATTAATATGTCAGACTGAACTCGATCAGTTTTGTTAGAAGTTAGAACACAGTTTTAATCAGTTGTTTTATGAAGCTGGCTCCAGTCTAATCTGTTTCTCTGTCTTCATTCTAAACAACTTCTTCTCTGTTCTAAAAACTGATCTTCTCCTATCCGAGTGACCTTCATCCACTGGTTTGTTTGGACCAATCAGAGAAGAACAACAAGTCACTGATCACAGAGCCTTCCTTAAAGTTCTAAGCTTTTGCTGGAACTGACGGAGTTTGCTGAGGACCTCAATGCCATGATGAGGTTCCCCAAAGAACTGATGATCGTCTGGTCAACACGCTAATGACCACGTCATTCAGTTAAAGACTTATAACATGCCAGTTATAAGTCATCTTCAACAGCTGAAAAAGCTCTCTTTTATTGACATTCCTTTAAGGAACGTCTTATCTTGAAAACAACACCAGGAGCTGCCGTTACTTTCGGTTCGAGTCAAGGCGCACGTCTGGAGACGCTGAGAATGGTAAACGAACTGACCAAACTGGACCGAGGGAGACTGACCATCTTCACGAGGTAAAAGTCGTCAAATGCTTTGCCAAGGGTACCAACGTGTAGCCGAGTTCAGCCGGAGAGCTGCCATGCTTCTGGTTAAACACATCAAGATAACTCCCTGACTCTTAACTTTTCTTCCTCCATTTTTCTCCTCCTAAACCTTTGTCTTCCTAAGCCAAACTAAGTTAATGTCCATTGTCACTTAATGGCTCTGTTTATTTATCCATCATAAAGACCACAGAAATATTGGGTAAACTGAAAAAGAACAGAATCCGTGAATTTACTATTCAATCTGAATAAGTAGATTAATTAAGGATAAAGAGGTCAGTATTAATATTGACCTCCTCATAATTCTTACAAGACCTTGGCGTCTACACAGCTGTGTTTTATTTTCTTCAGTGTCAGGGTCAAAGTGAGCCTAAAAGCTGGCTTACAAAGGTGGGCAAATGAACGCAAGGGACCGCTAATAGGCTAATCCGCTTACAACGGACCTAACGTTTTTGTCAGCGTAACAGCGGAGTGACTAACTTTTATAATTCATAAGCGGATTTGTGCTATTTTTATTTAAAATGCAGTACCGCTAATAACTAATTATCTATCAGTAAAAACGAATAAACTTATTTAGAGGCTCTTATGCTGGCTCCGTAGCTGCTTGTTTTGCCTTTTCCCCCTCCCTCACAGTAAAGAGCAGAGAGGAGGGAGGGTTGGAGGGGGAGCAGAGGGGAGAACAGACACGGATCTACCATGTAGGCAAATGATGCCGTTGCTTGGGGCCCCAAATCAGCAGGGGCCCCGCCCCCGGCCAGTCACCTACATCACTAACATTGCTCATGCTTGTTAATGTACATTTAACATAAAAATAATTATAGTTACGATGAAAACGATCATTAAAAACGCAATACAAAAACCGGTCGATTTCTGTATCCCCCTACTAAAAATGGACTATTCCATCTTGACATCTTCCGGGTCAGAGGTGAACTCGGGGGCTAATTCTGTGGCTAGCTGGTTGTGCTGGGTTTCTTGGATAAATCCGCAGAGAACCCCGCTGTTTCAAGCCAAATTAACGCGGCCGGAGGATTTTATTGTGTGTTTTGTGTCGACCACTCGACGGTGAGTCGTTAGTTTTATGTATTTTGGTTACTTTTATGTATAAATGCGGTGGCGACACACCCGTGTATTTGAGATTTAAAAGTGGTCTTAGGGATTAAAAGATCATTCTCTTTTTTGTTAATTTCGTGGCCGAATAGAATATATGTACGTAAAGTATTAAATAAATCCTTTGATTTTTGTAATTTCATCCTTTTAGGATCATTTTAGTTACTTTTCAGTTGGCAGTGTAGTGCAAATATTGCATAACGCTGCCGGCTACCAATTGTCGAATATAAATAGCGGATTAGATTAGCTTCCCCTAATTTTCATAAGACATTTGTGCTTTTGAAATTGTGGACCTAAAAAAATTAATAAGCATTTTAGAAATTGTGGAACTAATTTTTTGATTAGCGTTGCCCACCACTGCTGGCTTAGCTGCTGAATTAAAGGAGGACGTTTGACTGATCCCCCTGAAATGCCATTTTACATGAAGCACAAACTCCGCCCACCTGGTTGGCTGCTTCATCTGCTGGGCTGCAAAAGGTGTGGAGACACTTTGGTAATTGGTAAACAACTCTGTAGCACATTAGCACCCTTCGCTGGAATAAAAATAAAGTGTGAACACGAAATCTATGGATACATTTAAATGTGTTAACAGTGATAAATCTTTTTCAAAAGTTTAAAGTGAAAGTCTAAAGTTAGTTTATTTGGTTTTCTTTGACAGCTTCACACATTTGTCTAGACTATTTATGGGTTCATGGCTTAAAAATTAGGAGATGAACTAGAAATCCCTTACAAATATGTGCTTTTTTTAATGTAATAAAAAAATACACTGAGTGCTTTCTTCTTAGGCTACAGTGACGGTTTGATTGAAAAATCTTTGTCTACCGAACCGAGCCTCAATCATTGAAAACATTCTTAATGCTCTGAAACATCATGATTTTTTTTGTTTGTTTGTTTGTTTATTCTCTGGAGTCTAACCAGAAATAGCCACGTGTCCTCTCGAGAAACAGAAGCAGAAGAGGTCAAGGACTGTGACATTGTTTTCAGATTAATGAGTTTGCACGTAGATTCACGCATGTGGTTCTAAACACATTACGAATATTTGCATGTGCATGTGTAATATCTCATAAAGAAATGTGAAATCCTGCACTGCGTGAGTCCTTGCTATTGTTTTGTCACCAAGTAATAAATACGTGTTATTATAAATGGCTCTTCTATAGCAAAGTGCTTATTGTGGATATTCCACCCACAGAACCAAATGTCTGATCTACTTTATATAAAATATTGTTTCACCACAATCTCATATAATTATATTGCAGACAGATCTTAAAGTTACAAATGGAGGTAATTTTAATAGAGTTAAATCTAACCCAGACTAAAGGAAAAACATGAAAGGACTATTTACATTTTGCAGTCTGAAATCAATGTTTGTGACTGTTTAGGGTCATGCATATTTATGGGAATGAATGAATGCACCAAAGTCACAAGAATGTGCTGTGTTTATCTTGTTTGTCAGAATATAATACATTTGAGTTTCATTAAAGCATATAAATTATGTTCTATTGAAACAGTTTAACTCCTGCAACTATTGGATTAATTATGGGTGGCTGTGGCGCAGTGGTTAGAACCTCCAATGGGAGAGTTGGGGGTTCGATTCCACCACCAGCCACATGCTGAAATGTGCCTGGCCAAGACACTGAACCCCTCGCCTCCACTGTGCGTTCCATCTGTGAATGAATGTGATGATTAGTCTTTGTACAGAAATAGTAGAGTGCTGTATGAATGGTTGTAGTGTAAAGACGTGTGGGTGTCTTGATAAGATAGAAAGGCAGTATATAAGTACAGTCCATTTACCATTTGTGAACAAAGCAATTCTGATCCACTAAACACAATTTTAAACACAAATGAGAAGGTACTGTGTGTTTCATTAGATAATCTCTGGATGTTTACGATTTTAACACAAATTTAAAACAACTGCACATTATTTTAAAAAATGTTACAGAAGCCAGAAACAGATCAAGTTCAAATATTTTAATAATATAATAATAATAATAATAAAAATGAGTGCTATGTGTTGTCATCATTGTATGTTCCCATTCAATTGTGAAAGTAGTTAGTTACTGTATCTGCTTTTCCCCCATCACACCTAGGACACACCCAAGTGCAGCAGTGGACAGCCATGTAGGTGCCATGGGAGCGATTGGGGATTAGGTTTCTTGCTCAGAGACACCACAACATGTGGGAATGGCTGGGGATTGAGCCTGGGGTTTTCATGTCCCAGGTTGGCTGTTCTGCCTCTACCCCATCTCGGCTCTCATATATATCTAATGCAACATGTCTTGTCTTTATCCGTGCTGAAGCTGGTAGAGTTTTTTCGACTTTATCATAGAGTGTCCTAAGACAAAATGTGATAGATTCTTTTTTTGAATACCAAGATTATCCGACTGTATGTTCCTTTTCCCATATCTGATTGTTGGTGGCGCGGTTTAATTACTGCTGCGGCTTCCGTGTGCACGTCCCTCTTCGGATGGTGCGCGCGCCAATTGCAAAACTTTGTACCTTGGTGCAAATATGCCTATATATATATATATATATTTTTTTTTCTTCTTCTTTCGGCTTTTTCCCTGCGTTAGGGGTCACCACAGCGATCTAGTCGCATGAAGATTTGGCAGTTGTTTTTACGCCGGATGCCCTTCCTGACACAACCACAGACCACCGAGCAACCACAGCCCTCTGTGTGGAGCAGAGAGCTGATATCTAGGGTTCCCGGGGGAGCAGATGTGGGTTAAGGGCCTTGCTCAAGGGCCCAGAGTGGGGAAGATGAGGGTGGAGACAGGTGTGACTGCTTCACTTATCCCACCCACATCTTTGATGTTGTCGGTACCGGGGCTTGAACCGGCGACCTTCCGATCACAAGCGCACCTTCTTAACCTCTGCGCCACCACTCCCTATATATATATATATATATATATATATATATATACATATATATATATATATATATATATATATATATATATATATATATATATATATATATATATATATATATATATATATATATATATACATATATATATATATGATTAAAAAAACTGATTAAGCATCCAGATGGAGAGATGGAACAATGTCAGACCAAATGAGTGATGGAGTTGGACCCAAGGGGACTCTAGTGGTTCTAGGTCAGTAGGGTGTGGCATCCCCTTGGGTCTGGACAAAAGCAGTGTTTCAGTATAGAACAAAGTATTACAGCTGTTGCATCCTCTCCTGCAGCTGTTGGAACTAGCCTTTGATATCCACCAGCAGATTGGCATTGGGTCAAAATTAACATGCATGCTGGTCCTACACGTTAAAGAAGAAATCTAGCTGGACCTCAACATGACAATGAATGACAGTCCATGAACACATGTTCCATGTGTGGAGGGAGTTTGTGTTCATTAAAAAAACTAAAACTATCAGGGGGTCTCCAGAGGGATAAGACGTGCAGATGGTGTCACTTGCACTGTCACCATCCTGCCTTTGTGTGGTCTGTTGTAAACCATGACCTTCAAATTGTGAGTGGGTTTCTTTACAAACTCATTGGTTCCAACACTGTGACTTTGTATGGCCCATACACTTGGCAATTACAAGATTTGACCCCCAGGCCCCATGCAACCCTACATGACCCCTATCAAACCATCAAATGTTGGAAATGTGGTCTAATGTGTCTATGAAGCATATTTTGTGTTTGCCATCCTTCATTGCATGTTTTAACTGACACTGCCCCTTTCTAAATAAGCCAACTCCTTACAAATTAAAGTATTTACATACCCACCACCAGTCTGCAGGTGTATCATATTACAAGCAGATTGTATCATCCCTTCAGGGTGCTTAGTTTTTTTGATTATGACTTTATTTTCTAGCATTATTTATTCACACACCGCATAGGTAGGAGCCGCTGTACTCGTATCGTAGCACTGCTTACCTTCTGTTGAGAGGCTAGTTTTCTCATCCTCTTCAGGTGATCGATCAAGAACCGTCTTTGACAGTTTGATGAAAGCTTGAGTGATGAGCATCCCTGTCTGCATCCCACCTGTCAGGCTGGAATGAATTGTCCGTCCCATCAAAGATCACCTTTGATCTTGCTGGTGAAGATAATGGAAAGCCATAGGCAGAGGGCCCAGGTGGAAAAGCTTCAGATAATCAGTCAGTAGATAAAAGGAGAAAAAAAGAGGTTTCCAGTCAATTTCTTTCAATAGAACTGTGCACTCTTCCAAGTCATTTCACACGTGGACTTCATGCGATATGTTTTGACGGTCTCTCATGAGGGTCTCACATGACATGTTTTTAATTTGTCACGTTGACAGACTAGATGCCTGCCTGATGACTCAAGCTATAATCAAACCCCAAATAAACAGGAGCTTGTGCTGATGTGTCAAGTTTAAATCAAGAAAGAACATGACATTTGCAACCTTACAGTGCTGATATATTAATGTTAAGCAAACAGAACTGAAAGGGTAATCTGTCATTGAAATCTGTGGTGTTTACATAAGCAGGCAGACGTAAACTAAAGGATCAGTGTTTCTTTTTGATTAAATTAATTAACACTAAGAGCTTTACTGTTAACAGCAAACATGAGCAAGATGGATATGCTTGGATGCCTTCCCACACACACATGGTATTGACAGGAAACCCAAAAGAAACACAAAGTCCAATGAAATAAAAAAATATCAATGTATTCACGTAGACAAATAAAAAACTACATAAAGGGTTTGTTTCAAGAATTGGTCAGAACTCAGTCCCTCCTCACACAAGTTGTAAGGCCAGAAATATATCACATACTAAAATATGTTCTCATATAAGGTTTTACTCTTACAAGTAGAGCTCAGACAAAGAAACATAATTAAAAGTGAAAAGAAAACACAATATATATTGCATTTAGAAAACTACTTTTACTTATTTCATTCTCCCTTATTTAATAAACACACAACCCCAAAATGCTAGAATTGTTCATTATACACAGCAGCCTAAACTGAGTAAATTTCATTTTAACCAAAACTGATAAACTCATCTGAATGATTTTTTAAATTGTCAGTACTGATATGCATTTGTGCATTTGCATATTTATGATAGATATCAAATATGCTCGTAAAATGAAAACAGATTGCCTGGTAGGAATAATTCTGTAAAAGACTGCTGTCAATATGTTACTGAATCGAGACGCAAAGGCTTCTTCTCTCGTTACAATCTTTTTCATGTATGATAAATCTTTTGTGCAGGAGTCCTCTTATGCTTCTTCCTCTTTTCTAGTTTTAAAATTTACGCAGAAGTCCCTTGTGTCGGAATCCCACTGTCTGCAGCCCTTTCCAAGATGGCCGCCCCTTTCCAAGATGGCCGCCAATTGACACCAGCTGACGGTCATCCATCTGATGAGGAGCTCCACTACTTAAGGCTGCAGTCCAGTGAGATCCAATGCTGGAGCATTGTACCTCAATCGGTATTTATGACTTCAGCCAGTGCATATCAATCTGATAAGAGTTCTTACCTTTGATCTTGTGTCCACAGTTTTTGTGAATCCTTGGATCCTGATTCCCGTTCTGCCAGTTCCTGCCTTGTTGCCACTCGCCTGCCAAACCACTCTGGAGTCCTGAGTCCTTTCAGAACCTCGACCCAACATCCCCCTGTAAGATAACAAACAGAGCATCAGTTTTAGATCCACCTATCCCACCAGAAGGACCCTGACCCTGTTCTCTCTTCCAGGCACTCCCAAGACCCCAAGTGTTCCATTTCACCTGTACATAATAAACACTGTTATAATTGTTACTCTTGAGTTTTGCCTCTGTTCTGGTCTCGTACCACTCTGGGTTCAGTCGGTCCTTACAGAATGCTCCAGCCATAACCGACCCAGAACGAGACCAGAAACGAGCAAACTCTGTCCTATTTCCAGATGGATCGTATGACCATGGTCGAGGAGACACTCCAACGGGTCTTGGCTCAACAAGACGCCGCTCAGGAAACCATGAAGGAACTTGGAGGTATGGTTTATACTTTAACCCAAAGCCTCACACCCTCAACTCCTGCTGCTTCCTCTGTTAGAGACACTCCTAACACGACGCCCGAGACCGGTGCCTCAAACCAGCAGCTAATTACTAAACCTTCTGAACTATTTTCTGGAGACCCTCATTCATGTGGAGGATTCCTCCTGCAGTGTAAACTAGCATTCAGAGCGGCCCCTCAGCTTTACACAACAGACGCCGCTAAGATCACGTATTTCATCAGTCAACTGAAGGGTGACGCACTGAGTTGGGCAAATTCCTACTTACAGTTTCACAACATTGACTATATCACCTTTGATACCTTGTTAAAGGAATTCAGCCGAATCTTCGACCGACCACTACAACAACCCAACGCCGTAAAGCGGCTCCTTGGACTTCGTCAGGGAGGTCGGCCTGTCGCAGAACATGCTCTGGAGTTCCGTATCCTCGCTGCCCAGACCGGATGGAACGACCTAGCACTTAAAGGTACTTTTTTAAGTTCCCTCTCCGATTTCATCAAGGACCAGATCGCCGCTAGAGATGAACCTGAGAGTTTTGACGAGCTAATCGACCTAGCGGGTGCTATTGACGAGCGCTTCCGGGAGCGGAGGAGAGAGAAGGACTACAACTCCCGTCATCGTTCCACTTCCGGATTCGATACGTCATCAGGTGAGCCCCGCACCCACAAGAACTCGAAAACGTTTTCGAACTACAAATCCCAGGGAGACAGAGATCCCGTGTCATTTCCTCGTCACGTCGTTCCCACAGAACGTTTTCGTTCCTTTTCTGAACCTGAGCCCATGCAAATAAATAAATTTCATCTGTCTCCTGAGGAGAGACAAAGACGCAGTGACATTAATGCCTGCATGTACTGTGGAAAGACCGGGCACTACCGGAGAGACTGCCCCCTTCTGGGGGGAAACGAGAACGCCCGCCAATAAAGAGAGAGATATTGGTGGGTACTTCTGCTCTCTCCTCCGCCTGCAGACTGTTATTACCCACACTTATCCAAATCCACCACAATCATCATCCTGTTCCAGCTTTGTTGGATTCTGGCGCAGAACAAAATTTGATTAGTTTGGACTTGGTTCAAGGGTTGTCTCTGCCCACTCGGGAGATTCCTCCCATCTGTATAGCTGGGGTTACTGGTGAAACTTTAGACCAGATTACTCTAAAGACTTCTGACCTTCGTCTAATAACTTCAGGTAATCATCACGAGTCTATTGATTTTTATGTGTTTAAAGCTTCCACTCCCCAACTTATTCTTGGATACCCTTGGTTAAAGAAGCACAATCCGACTATTAACTGGGAGTTGGGGAGAATTGAAAAGTGGAGTGACAAATGTCTAGCACAGTGCCTACGTTCTGCTGTCACATGTCAACCTGTGGAAGTTGTGCCACACGAGGAGGTAGACGTCTCTGAGATCCCATCTGTTTACCATGATTTGGCTCCCGTTTTTAGTAAACAACATGCTTTGTCTCTACCTCCCCACCGTCCCTATGATTGTACAGTCGACCTCCTACCTGGTGCCACATTACCGGCTAGTCGTTTGTATAACCTGTCGAGACCTGAAAGGGAGTCTATGAAGAAGTACATTGAGGAATCACTTGAATCAGGCATAATACGTCCTTCTACGTCACCTGTAGGTGCTGGGTTTTTCTTTGTGGGAAAGAAGGATGGGACTTTACGTCCATGTATTGATTATAGGGGTCTTAACAACATCACAATAAAGAATAAATATCCACTTCCTCTGATTGATTCCATATATGAACAACTCCCGTCAGCTACCATCTTTTCTAAATTGGATCTCAGAAACGCCTACCACTTGGTGCGAATTAAAGAGGGAGACGAGTGGAAAACCGCTTTTAAGACACCACTCGGACATTTTGAGTATTTGGTAATGCCTTTTGGTTTGTCCAATGCACCTGCTGTGTTCCAGGCCTTGATCAATGATGTTCTACGTGACTTTATAGGGGACTTTGTTTTTGTTTATTTGGATGATATTCTTGTTTATTCTAGAGACGAGGCAGAGCACTGTAACCATGTACGTAGAGTCCTTCAGAGACTTTACGAGAACCAGTTATTTGTTAAAGGAGAGAAATGTGAGTTTCATGTGAAGTCAGTGTCATTCTTGGGGTTCATTTTTGAGAGTGGGTGTTATCGTACTGACCCCGAAAAAACCAGAGCAGTGGAGGAATGGCCAGTCCCGGAGAACAGGAAACAGCTTCAGCGTTTCCTTGGTTTTGCGAACTTTTATAGACGATTCATAAAGGACTATAGCCGCATTGCCGCACCTCTCTCTCAACTCACCTCCATAAACCTGGCCTTCAAGTGGACTCCCGAGGCAGAAGCCGCTTTCAACAGACTTAAGAAACTATTTTCTTCTACGCCAGTTCTATGCCATCCTGACCCAAGCCATCAATTCATCCTGGAGGTAGATGCCTCAGACTCTGGGGTAGGTGCCGTTTTGTCACAACGTTCTCCCAAAGATAACAAGGTCCACCCTTGTGCCTTTTTCTCACGACGATTGTCACAGGCTGAGAGAAACTATGATGTTGGCAACCGCGAGTTATTGGCAGTGAAACTGGCATTAGAAGAGTGGCGCCATTGGTTAGAGGGCACTCCTACCCCTTTTTTAATATGGACAGACCACAAGAACCTTACGTACCTGAGAGAGGCAAAGAGATTGACCCCCAGACAGGCACGATGGTCCCTTTTCTTTAACCGGTTTAACTTTGTTCTGACTTTTAGGCCTGGCTCAAAGAATGTTAAACCAGATGCTCTCTCCCGTCAGTTCTCTTCCCCAGATTCTCCAGACATTGAGGAAACCATTATTCCACCAGTCTCTGTCGTGGGAGTTCTCACCTGGCCCATTGAGAAGGAAGTTATGGACGCTCAAAAGGATGAACCCGACCCTGGCACAGGTCCCCCTGGCAAACTCTTCGTTCCCTCTAACATGAGGGGTAAGGTATTGGACTGGCTCCATTCACACAAACTATCCTGTCATCCTGGCACCTCCCGTATGCTCTCTTTGGTTAAGACTCATTTCTGGTGGCCCACACTCACCCAAGATGTCAAGTCCTACGTTTCAGCCTGTCCGACCTGTGCTAGGAACAAGACTGGTAATCAACCTCCTGCCGGACTCCTGCAACCCTTGCCCACGCCCGGCCGTCCTTGGTCTCATATTGCTGTTGACTTCGTCACAGGTCTACCCCCTTCTGAAGGTAATACCGCCATCTTCACCATCATCGACCGTTTTTCAAAGACTGCTCATTTCATTCCCCTACCAAAGCTTCCCTCTGCTTCTGAGACGGCTCACCTCCTTGTCACACATGTGTTCCGCATTCATGGTATCCCCTCTGATATTGTGTCAGATCGGGGGCCCCAGTTTATCTCGCAGGTCTGGAAAAGTTTTTGCACCACTCTGGGGGCTACAACAAGCCTCACTTCAGGTTACCACCCTCAATCGAATGGTCAGGCTGAGCGGTGTAATCAGGAACTTGAGACCGCCCTCCGGTGCGTCGTAACCCCTCATCCTGGAGCAAACATCTGATTTGGGTTGAGTACGCCCACAACGCTCACAAATCCTCTGCCATAGGTATGTCCCCGTTCGAGGCTTCTCTTGGATACCTTCCCCCCTTGTTTCCCAGTCAGGAGATCAACGTTCCGGTTCCATCTGTCCTACACCATTTCCGCCGTTGCCGGCGGGTCTGGCGGGAGACGAAGGCAGCCCTCTCACGCACAGCTGCTCAGAATAAAGTGTTTGCTGACCGCCGTCGCTCTACGGCTCCTATATACAAGGTGGGTCAGAAAGTCTGGCTCTCCACTAGGGACATTCCTATTAGGGGCACCACGAGGAAGTTGGCTCCTCGTTTCATCGGACCTTTCCCGATCACGAGGATTGTCAACCAGTCTGCGGTTCGTCTTCAACTCCCCTCGTCTATGCGGATTCACCCCACGTTCCACGTCTCTCAGGTCAAGCCGGTCTCCGAGAGCCCTCTGTGCCCGCTCTCCGACCTTCCTCCTCCTGCCCGGTTGATCGACAACCACCCGGCCTTCACTGTCGGGCCATTTTCCCGATCACGAGGATTGTCAACCAGTCTGCGGTTCGTCTTCAACTCCCCTCGTCCATGCGGATTCACCCCACGTTCCACGTCTCTCAGGTCAAGCCGGTCTCCGAGAGCCCTCTGTGCCCGCTCTCCGACCTTCCTCCTCCTGCCCGGTTGATCGACAACCACCCGGCCTTCACTGTCCGGGCCATTTTGGACGTCCGTCGCCGTGGTCGAGGTTTCCAGTACCTGGTTGATTGGGAGGGTTATGGACCTGAGGAGCGGTCTTGGATTCCCCGCTCGTTCATCCTGGATCCCAGCCTCATTACGGCCTTCTTCAACGCCCACCCGGAGAAGCGTCGCGGACCGCCCGGAGGCGTTTCTTGAGGGGGGGGTACTGTCGGAATCCCACTGTCTGCAGCCCTTTCCAAGATGGCCGCCCCTTTCCAAGATGGCCGCCAATTGACACCAGCTGACGGTCATCCATCTGATGAGGAGCTCCACTACTTAAGGCTGCAGTCCAGTGAGATCCAATGCTGGAGCATTGTACCTCAATCGGTATTTATGACTTCAGCCAGTGAATATCAATCTGTTAAGAGTTCTTACCTTTTGATCTTGTGTCCACAGTTTTTGTGAATCCTTGGATCCTGATTCCCATTCTGCCAGTTCCTGCCTTGTTGCCACTCGCCTGCCAAACCACTCTGGAGTCCTGAGTCCTTTCAGAACCTCGACCCAACATCCCCCTGTAAGATAACAAACAGAGCATCAGTTTTAGATCCACCTATCCCACCAGAAGGACCCTGACCCTGTTCTCTCTTCCAGGCACTCCCAAGACCCCAAGTGTTCCATTTCACCTGTACATAATAAACACTGTTATAATTGTTACTCTTGAGTTTTGCCTCTGTTCTGGTCTCGTACCACTCTGGGTTCAGTTGGTCCTTACAGAGATGGCATACTTTTTAATAAACACGTCTCCTTCTCTTCTTTTTCTCTTTTTCTCTTTCGTTTTTGGAAACCACTTCTCTTACTCTCACTCATTTTTGCTTCTCAGATACGACAACTCACACAGTCCGATCAACGCAGTGCTACCTGTTTTATAAACTCGGTTAGGGGGCGGGCCAGCGGCGCGGCATGTTACTATGGTTTCCAACTCAGTGAAGATAAAATTAAAAAAAATTAAAAATAAAAATAAAAATAACAGGAAGAGCGTGGATCTTACTGGTTATCTCTGTGGCTGTCGTATTTAAAATCTAAGGATATTTTATTTTCTTTCTTCCCCAAAACTGCAGTGGGCTCCCTGCGGTGGTGGGTGTGGCCCCCTGGGCCTGTGCCCAGCTGGCCCATCTGATAATCCGGGCCTGGGGCCTCATGTATCAACCGTGCGCACGCACAAAAACCGTGCGCACGTCACTTTCCACGCAAAACCCCGTATGTATCAAAACTGAACTGAACGTGAATATCTGCGCACCTCCACGCAAGCTCCCCTGTTGGCGTACGCACGTTTCTGTGGTCTTTGTTCCTTTGGCGACACTTACAGGTGATTCTGAGAAACTGTGTCCATGATGTGAAAACAATCATTAATCCCACCAAACACACATGATTAACGATTATTACATCCACATGGACGCAATTAGATGAGTGGATATAAAAGCATGCGCCAAATAGTGGCAACGATATTGACAACAATGAGATGTGATTTCTTTAAATAAGAAGTTAACCAAGCTGTACCAATATGCCTACGTTTAGGTCAGTGTGTAGCGTGCTTGCCTTTAGTTCCAAAGGTCATGAGTTCGAATCTCGCATGGTACAACGTTTTTCTTTTTTTTTTTCCTTCCAGATTTAAATACACATGAAAACTATTTACAAAACAAGAAATCGTCTGCTTCCTTTCATTTCATGTATTGTTCTATTTCTTGTTGTTTCATTAAATAGTTTTCCTGTGTTCTTTAAATCTGGAATAAACAAAATAAAAAAAACGTTGTACCATGCGGGAGTCGATCTCACGACCTTTGGGACGAAGGGCGTGCGCGCTCACCACTAACCTATACAGGCATGTAAGAGCAGCTTGGTCAACTTCTTATTTAAAAGTGGATGGTTTGTTTTGCGCTGAGCGTGCCAAATAAAGCCTTTTTCCGTGCTTCTCTGCCTCACTCAGAAGTGATTCCTGTTCACAGTCCGTGAAGTTCCTCTTTTTTCCACGTTCCGACATGATTTGCAATGGAGCAGAGACGACATTCCTGTCGTGCATGGCATATTTAAATGACTTTGCATATTTATACGGAGGCGTGTCAAAGGCGGAGTCGGCCACTCTCTCATGTGCGCTCAATTCCACGTTGATTGTGATGTACAAAAGGAATGTGCGTGGATACCGGTGTACGCACAGTTTGATAAATCTGGATTTTTTTGTGCGTAGACACTTTTCTGGATTTGACCATACGTCACTTTTCAGTAAGAAATCCACGCAAGTCTTTGTACATGAGGCCCCTGGTCCAGAGGACCTGACTTAAATCTGTTGGATTCTTGTACCTGGATTATTGAGCATGAATCAGGATTTTAAATTGCTAATATTTCTTGCCTCTTTAGACTTCAACCTTCCAAAACAAGAAACAATAAAACAGAGTCCATAGTTTTATTTTACACTGGCAATGATAATTTGACTCGTCTTTCATGATTGTAACCCACATATTCAACCCACAAACCTGATTTCTTTACAAATTTAACAATGGTTAGGGGGGGAGGGGGTTTAAAAGAAAAACTGTTTTAATGCCAAGTGGTATTGACATGGCATAAATATTTTCAACCAAACACATTTTCTACCTTTTTGTGCCAAGTTTATTTCATTAGCAAGGACCATACCACAAGACATAAGGTTTAAAGTTTAATGATGAAAGGATAAGTGATGAGGGATGAATGGATGAGGGGTAGTAGGGATGAAGGAAGAAAGGGATGTAGGGAGGAAAGAAGGCGGATATAGGGATGAAGGAAGGAGGGGGATGTAGGAGTGAAGAAAGGAAGGGATGTGGGGATGTGGGGATGAAGGAAAGAGGGGATGTAGGGATGGGGGGATGAAGGAATCTAGGAGAGGAGGAGAGTAGGGGTGAAGGGATGAGGGGATAAAGGGATGAGGGAAGTAGGGATGAGGGGATGAAGGGATGAGTGGGGCGAAAGGAAGTCGTCTGAGGAGAGTGCTGAAGGGCTTGGGATGTGAACACTCTTGCGAGGGGTTTGGTCTTTGGGAAACGATTCTCTTGTTCTTTCTTCCCGAGCCCAACAATGAACCCCTAAAGTAACTGAATTAAATAGAGCTGAGACGTGTGTGAGCTTGAAATAAGTCCTTGAGGTTGTTGCGGATGTATGCCAGGTATGCCTGGGATGACCAATGACCTAAAACTTGAATAATCTGATCTGACATACCCCAACTTGAGACGGAAGAGGCCGCTCCTATATGGAAGGAATGAGCGGAATAATGATAGGGAGAGATGACTGACTTGAACAGGACTTGACGGAGATGACCGGCGAACCAGAGACAAGTGGCTTGACTTCCGGATTCTGTAACGAAGAAAGGGTTGTGCGGTGAAGCACTTGCAGAAAACCTGGACTGAACGTAATCAAAGATAGGCTCATATGGGCTAAGGAAAGAGTTGAGACGAAATATGTAAATCGGGTAGGATATGGCAAAATGGTCAGTTTTGCTCTTTTTTAGAGTAAAAATCAGGGTGTTGTGGCTGAGAAAAGAGATGTCGTGAAGGCACGGATGGATAGCGGGATCATGCTTGGACGACGATGGGGCAAATTCGGAGCAACGAAGGAAGCCAAAAAAAGGCTAACAGAAACATAAACTCTAAGGTCCGGTCTATGGAAGAGGATGAATAGCCTGAGCGCAAAGTAAGGATGTATCTGCTGAGCAGATCTACTGTGAGAGGTAGTCACTGAGTAGTGCTAGATGGTTCTTGCTTTTTGCAACCTTTAATGATCATAGGAATGTGGCTGTGAGAAATAGATGGGCAGCTTGAACATGTTGCTATCTTGAAGAAAAAAATCAATACCCTACAGGTAAGTCTGGATGGTAGAAATGCGGATTTTGAGGGTGGAGTGAGAGTAGGTTATGAAGAGACAGAGGGTTGTGACGTCTAGAGATGGAAATTGAAGATGATGAGCTGTATGGAAAGCTTTAAAGTGGTTCCACCCTGACAAATAAGCAGACAGGGTGCGAGGAGCTAAGCTATTGAGAATGGATTCTTGGGAAGAGTTGAGGTGGTAAAGTAGCTGAGGAGTCAGTTGAAAATTGTTGAAGAATACGGAGGAACCAGAGTGGAGTGCAGTTTTGAGTCTGGAGCCAAGAGTCTGAATTTCTGAAAAGAAAAATGAGACAGAGCATTGGCGATGTTGTTCTGTGATCCTGGAATGTGGGCTGCTTGGAGCAAGAACTGGTGTCGGGCTGAGATTAGAGATAATCTGCAAATAAACTGCATGATAACTAGGGAGTGAGATCGGCCTTTGTTAATTATGTCTACGATTGCAATGTTATGAGGGCAGGAGTTTCTAGTGTGAGCGCTGCCACAGAAGGAACAGGCGTGGAGCATTCTGCAGTTGGACACGGAAAAGCTGAGATCGTTGAAGTTATTACAAATCATCCTACCTCCTTGATACAAAATGGGACGGCCTCGTTTGTCTACGCCCTTGGGAGTCGGGATATTAACTAATGCGCGGGTGGCTCTGGATCTAGGTATGATGGGGGGCAGCTGTGGAAAACCGGTCAGACCCTGAAGGAATGCGAGTTGATTGATGAGTGCGTAGACTGATAATGGATGTACAGGCGGTTGCTGGATGGGATTGAGCACCGCAGAGATTACCGGACAGGGAAAGCACGGGCAGCAAAAACTCGACAGTATAATTCAGAGTCGAGGGAACCCCAGTATGTGCCTTGATTAAATTGATGTAAACGGACGGCTGCTTGATTAGAGAAGAGAACATGGTGCTGATAGAAGCTTGTGCCCCCGAAGCGGAGAGCCATGTCTAAAATTATAGAGAGATAGTTGTCTAATTCGGACCTGCGATCTGGAAAAAAACTGAGCAAATTGCATCCCTCAGTAATGAAAATGCTAGGGCGAATTCGATGGGTGTGAGCTCTTTAGAGTGAGAACTTAAAGAATGGCTTAATTGCATAGGCCCCTGAGTAGTGTATATCTCTCTAGGTTGCCTAAAGCTGCATAGAGATGACTGGAGCAGAAGAGCTAGATCTACACAGTTACCGTTGAAAATTTGGCTCAGATATGGTGAAACAGGAAAGGGACGTAGAATTGAGGAGGAAGGCTGAGCGGGAGGAATTGCGGTGGCGAGATTGTAAGGATTATTGACGTGATAAAAGGCGTTCGGGAATGGTGGAAGAAAAAGTACAGGGTTTGGGAGGGAGGGGTGGGGGGTACAGAAAAGATAGAAGGAGCTCCGGGAAAATAACTTGGAGCAGATGTCTGAGCTGAGTCCATGAGCAGTTGAAAAGAAGCTGAAACCTGATTGGAATGAACGGAAGAAGGGAGTGTGGATGGAGGGATGGGTGGTAGGAGGCATGTGCACGGGATTTTGTGAGGCCTGCAAAGGCTGGGACTGAATGACGTTGAAAAAGAGCTGGGAAGGTTCTGATAAAGAGGGTACGGGCAGTAATGTGACCTGGCTCCCATCGGGGAGAGCTGTCGCCGTGACGGGAGGTCCTGCGGTCAACGACGGAATGACGTCACGACAGATGTTGGAAGAGGAGGCTGAAGCTGGAACAGAAGTCATAGGCGCGGGTTGTTCAGATGACGATGAAGTTGATGTCTGTTGAGGTGTGGAGGAGGAAAGAAGTTGAAAGAGTTTTAATTTATTGTCCAAACGGCTGAATGGGATTCCTTTTTCTCGTAGGGAGCATTGAAGGCTGGTGACGGTCCATGGATTGAGAAGTTGGCATGTTGGAATAATGCTGTAAGAGGAATGCTGAGAAGCGGACGTGCTGAGATCCGGCTGAAGGGCTCGGGAGTGACGCTGAGGACCAGGGAAACAAGCTTGTTGACTGATGCTTCGAACTGGTCGACCACAATGAGAATGGGAAATAGATGCGGGTGGCAGATGGACTTCAGATGGGCGAAAAACTGGAGATGAAGTGGAGATTAAGTAGTTTGGGACTGAGTCTGAAAATTGAACATCACGGAGCGGAGTCGTTTGGAGCCTGAAGTTTGTCTGGTAACGGAAGGAGGGGAATTGTCAGAGTCAGAGTCAGAGTCAGAGAGTCTTTATTGTCATTTGCACCGCATGTGGTACATGTGATGAAAACGAGATTATGTACACGAGGTCCCAGTTACATCCAACAACAGATGAAAGATAAAAACAGTAATAACATCTAGAACTAACTAAGAAAAACATCAACTAGTAATACACTAAGCCTAATATAGTGGAAATAAACAGCAGCACGAACATGAGTTTGTATGAGCAGATGGTCACAGATGAACACAGATGAACACAGCAACAAGAAAACAGATCAGCATCAGCATGATGTGATATTTTGCAGTGTTTATTTTTTATTTTATTTTTATTTATTCATGAGTCTAACAGCCTCAGGGTAGAAGCTGTTCCTCAGTCTAGTGGTTCTACACTTGATGCTCCTCAACCTCCGTCCTGAGGGGAGTGGGGCAAAGAGTGAGTGTGCTGGATGAGTGAGGTCTTTCATGATGCAGGTGGCTCTTTTCCTGCATCTGGAGGTGTAAATGTCTGTGATGGTGGGGAGACTGACTCCAACAGACTTCTGTGCAGCCTTCACCACTCTCTGTAGAGCTTTCCTCTCTGCAACTGTGCAGCCTCCATGCCACACGTTGATGCTGGAGCACAGGATGCTCTCCACTGCACACCTGTAGAAGGAGGTGAGAACTGGGCTGCTCAGACCAGCTCGTCTCAGCCGTCTGAGGAAGTAGAGTCTCTGATGACCTTTCTTGATCAGGCTGGTGGTGTTGTTGCTCCAGCTGAGGTTATCATTCATGTGTACACCCAAGTATTTGTAGCTGGAGACCACTTCCACTGCAGACCCACCTATTTTCAGTGGGGCATGGGTGTGTTTGTTCCTTCTGAAGTCCACAATCATCTCCTTTGTCTTCTTCACATTCATGTGAAGATTATTCTCTTTGCACCAGCTCTCCAGGTGTTCCACCTCCTGTCTGTAGCTGGACTCATCATTGTTTGTGATGCATCCCACCACCGCTGTATCATCTGCAAACTTAACAATATGACAGCCTGGAAGTGTGGCTGTACAATCATATGTGAGCAGAGTGAACAGAAGGGGGCTCAGCACACATCCCTGAGGAGAGCCAGTGCTGAGGGTTATGGTGGAGGAGGAGAAGTTGTGGATCTTCACGGACTGTGGTCTGTCTGTTAAGAAGTCTAGTACCCAGTTACAAATAGAGGGGCTTAGTCCAAGTGTAGATAGTTTGTCTATCAGAGTTTGGGGGATCATGGTGTTGAAGGCAGATGTGAAGTCCACAAAGAGCAGACGCACGTATGAGTCTTTCTGATCCAGGTGGGTGAGAGCAGTGTGGACCACGGAAGAAATGGCGTCCTCTGTTGATCGGTTCTCACGGTATGCGTATTGATGAGGGTCCTCATTGATGTTGACGGTTGCCTTGATGTGGGACATGACCAGTTTCTCAAAACATTTAGCGACTATCGGGGTGAGGGCCACCGGTCTATAGTCATTCAGACCAGTCACTGTGGAGCTCTTTGGGACTGGGATGATGGTCGCGGTCTTCAGGCAGGTGGGAACTGACTCCAGTGCAAGTGAATTGTCGACGGCGGATGGAACATCAAAGAGATCCTCCGAATCAGAGGGGTGGAGGTCGATTGTCAAGGTGTCTTCCATGGTGAGTAGGGTAGAAGAGCAATCTCTAGAAGTCACGGCGGCGTAGACGTCGTAACAGTTGACGAAAACGTAACGAACTGAGATGAGATGAATGGGTGAGCGAGGTATAAGTAAGTTGCATGGAATAATTGGAGGCGTGGTTTGGGCGTGGCCCTGCTCCCAAACCTAAGTTAACATATTAACTCCATATTTATGAGTTTAAAGCTGCAGTATGTAGCTTTTTTTATGAACATATTTCTTCACTCTGTCACTACCTCCTGACAGACTGATGTTAGCCAGGTAATCTCTGAAAAAAAAAAAAAAAAATATTGTCCCCTTGCTTCTCCAGGTGGTAAATAAGCATTTCTAAAAAGAAAAGGTGACCCGCCATTTTCCAGCCAATAAAAACAGAGTTTGTAACCAGCCAATAAAAACAGAGCTTGAATTTGAATCAGCCAATAAAAACAGAGCTTGAATTTGAAATTCAACAGACCACAAGGGGGCAGAGCCACATATGGCTCTGAGGGGGAGGGATCAGAATGCTTTGCCTGTTGAAAATATTTCTAACTGCTGCAGTTCTACAGAAACTGCATACTGAACCTTTAATGATGAGTATAATAATGATGATAAATAATGCCTGAAAATACAACTGTATTAGGACAGCTTAAAAATGCACTACCGGTACTTTTGACAGACAGACACGCAGACTACACAGAGAACATGATGTTTTTAATGATATCTGTGGATTTTTGAGTGTGCTGAAGGCCAAGAGGCAGCAGGTTTTGTGCAAAGAAGGGGGAAGAAATGTGGGGAAGGGGAAGAAATGTGGGGAAGGGGAAGAAATGTGGGGAAAGCCGAGGAACGTGTGAGGGGTGAGTAAAAAAAGACACCTGGAATTGGAACAAAGCTGCAGCTGTTTTGGCTTTGCTTCTTGCAAACCCCACAGAGAGACTTTGAAAAGGGTTAAACTGGGTCAGTGTGCACACTCTTGCACATACCCTCTTTCTCTCTCACACACATAAACACACACTTAAACTCACACAGGTCCAAACACAACTTGAGAGGCAGTGTTTCCTAAGGTTAAATTGAAAAAGGGTCTAATGTTTCTGTAGCCAGCCGTGTGTACACCAAGCTCAACATGTCCATGTATACACAGTCTATTTTAGTATCATAACAGATATCAAACA